>JAVQJF010045742.1:0-12768 GCA_036023855.1 Gadopsis marmoratus | reverse complement strand
GTTGAATTTTCGACGTCAGACACACACACACACACACACACACACACACACACACACGGGAGCAGCGCCGAGTCTTACCGTTATATTCCTGACGAATACATATCTATTCTGCAACCTCTGCATTAATTATTTAATGAATCACGTGACGTGTTGGTCGGGCCTGGGGGTGTATGGTTGGGGGGGGGGGGGGAATATACGTGCGCCTCTCCGTTCGTGGGACCCATCCGGACCAGTACACACGTGCAGGAGTGCTGTGTTGTGCAGGACTCTGAGTATGAAAAAAAATGAACATAAAAACAGCACGGGAGCACTTCCTCAGTGTAAGTGCTGTGGGTTAATGTGTGTGCGTGCTATAAACTGTAAGGTAAAGCAGGGCCAGGCCCTGACAGACGCACAGAGAGGCCGATAAAAGATGATTGTCACCGACTATGTTCGTTTTAAAAAATGACTGCGCGCCGCAGACTCTTTCTTCGTTATTCCTCACTGTCACGTCTTCCTCAGTTGGCTGTTAGTCGACGGAACAGGGGGAATCCCTTGTTCTACCCTGGCTTATATTTCAATGTACCTGCTCCCAGGAATTTGAAATATTCGATGCTGACGGAGCAAAGCTCAGAGGCATGTTTTATTTGACTATTGTGCATCACAGCGGAGTGTTTGATTTTCTCATATTCGATGTCATGTCCTGGAGCCAAAAAAACCCCCCAAAACATTTAACAGCCTCAGTTGAAACAAAATTGTTTATTTAATACTTACAAATTCATTCTCACATCGAAATGTGAGAAAAAGATGTAAGTCCCTACATCAGACGAGCCCAGGCTTTCCTCCTGTGATATTATGAATCTGAATCAACTATTCCGCATGGACTGCATTTGTTAAAACCTTTTATTCCATTAACACGTTTTCCTGGTGGGGTGGCCGTCGCGCGCGCTGTATAATTCATTAGAAGAAGGAGTCATTTATTTAGAGGGGCGCGTGAAGGACAGGTAGCACGCAGAACCGAGCCGAGGAGAACGCAGTGGCCGAAAGAAGGGGACAAAGAGAGAGGGACGTGGCGGTGTGGAGAGAAAGATGCTGCTTTAAGGAGAAGGGAGAGAGTGAGGGAGAGACAGAATCCCCCGTCGCGAGGCCGCGCAGGGCAGCAACAATAGAACGTTGGAATCCTTTTGGCGCTCCGGCTCCCGGTTCCAGAGCTCGAGCCGCCTCCAGCAGAACAATGGAGCTCGAGACTCCAAAAAAAAAAAAAAAAAAAAAAAGAAAAAAAACCAGAAAGAAGGAGGCTGTGAGGCTGTAACAGAGCTAACCTAGCTGCTGGAGACGCGTCAAGGTCAAACAATGGGCCGCGCGGCAGCTTCTCCTCGCAGGAACAAGAAAGGACGTTTTGAAAAAGAACCGTACGACCTGCCTGTCTGGATGCTAAAAATACAAACAAAATTCAAACTGACCTCATTCGGTTTTATATTTTATTCAGCCAGTTGCGAGCAGTTGGGAGTCCAGAGAGGTAGAGGCAAATAAGAGATGGGTAATATCAAACGCAATCAGCCACACTGCTCGGCGGTGAAACCAGGGCACAACTGGCCTGTTTCTAAAAATATAATCTACAACGGGACAAAGGCATTAAAGTAATTAGCAAGACGGAAACGAACGTAGACCTTTTTTTCCAGTGAAAGTGTTGGGTGGTCGTTCAATTTTTTTAATTTTTTACCGCTCCTTTTTCTTGACGCACTAAAAAGGAGCGCTCTAAACTTGTATTCCGAAACACCGCGGCGGGTCCCTGAGATTTTACCCACAGCGAGATTGAAATCAAACATTTGCGGTGGTGATGATGGCGTCTGTAATGACGGCCATAAATTATAGCAATCACAGTGTGAAACAGCAGCTAAGATAAGTAGCAGCAGAGACCTGGGCCGGCCTGACAACAGCAGCCCGCTCTGCAAACTTGGCATAGCCGCATGCAAAGCTGTTACACACAGCAAAAGCGTCTCAGCAGCCTAAACATCCGAAATATGGTGGGTGGGGGTGAAACCATAATAACTATTCATTTAGGGATGGTAGACTGCCACCATAGCTACATCTGACACCAGAAAACACAAAGGGATGTCTTTGGGATAAGCTCTTTACAGCAAGTGCTGAAATCAAAACAAAGCGACAGAAACATTTTTAAAGGTACCTGTAAAATGCTAATAATTCCCATGTTTACAGAACACGACAAGCAACATTTGAGCAAATATTCTATTATTCAAATCGGCCTATAAATATGGTTTGCAGTGATTTTAACATGCACTGGCTGAAGGCGCAGAACAATCCTAAAAGCCAATAAGTGAATAAGTGATGTTGGAGTTCTCCGAGTTCTTGGGGGTCTCTTAGGTCCATGATGGATTAAGACAGGTAGATTCTTCCTCTTCGTTAATGACTAACCAGGCTTTGAATAAAAAGAGAGACACTGAAAATGTCTCTTTGTTCAAATGTAGAACGGCCGTAAAATTAAAGTGCCCAAGGCGTGATTAAGTGGTTACATATTATATCACAAGGGAAGAGATAGGCCTCCTACTATTAATGATATTATTATCATTATTATTATTATTATTATTATTGTTTAGGTTAGACTGATCCGAGAGGGAGAGACAGTAAGGGAGAGAGAGAGATTGATTTACTAAGACCCAACATCTCGCCTTTTACTGCGGCTCGTAAATCTGTCTCGAGACTGCAGCACGCGCACAGCCCTTCTTTGAAATATATTCGTCGCCTGGGCGACAATTGAGGTCCCCCCCCCCCCCCCCCGTTATGGGGTTGCACCAGGGAGACATCCCCGGCCGGGCTCGTGAGCCGGGGTGCTTGGCCGGTGCAGAACCTCACGTGGCCTGTTTCTAAGTTTTTTCAAATGTTAAAGGACAGTCAAAATCAATAATCAAAAGCATATGCATAAATAAACTTGTTTTAAATGCACCTTTAAGCGTGGAAGCCCTCGTTGCCTTTTTTAAATTTTTTTAGAATGAAGCAAGCATGACTGATATTCGACTCCTATTTGAAAGCCTGCTCCTTAAATAGGAAGTACAGTGCGTTTTAATAGGCTGCTGTGGCTGTTTTGCTGTCAGACTAGACAGGATCAATGGCTTTTGAGCGGTGCTGAATCTGCCTCACCATTGTTGACGCCACAAAGCATGTGAGGAAGCGTGCTGAGATACAGTATAGATCAATTACACTTTATATGTTATTCTTACAATTACACTTCCTATGTTGGTCTTTGAATGCGCTCCACATCCCGGATTACAGGCAACAGTAAAACAATCCGAACAACCTCTGGATGTGTTCCAGCACATTTTAGCACGTGCTTTTAGGCGTAATACTAATGCATGTGCACGGCTGAGAGTTAACTGACATTTGATCGTTAATGCAGGCTATAAAGCACTATAGGGGGCATACGCTAAAATAAACATGTTTCTAAACTAAATATTTGCAGCCACATTTAACGCGTACAGAGATATCTATTTCACATATGAAGGATGATGGATATATGACACGATGGGCATCGAAGTAAGAAGCAAAATCAACGTCCAAATGAATTGTTTCCATGTTTTGTTTATTATTCTTGGTGTTGTTTTTAAATGTTGTGCCAATTTCTTTCATTTTTTTTCTTGTTCCTCTACTTTCTGAAAACGGACCGGCGACACGATCGCTTATAATAAACTAATCGTTGTGCGTGTCAGGCGTGCTGTCCACAGGATGTTATTATATATGACCTAACAGCAGGTTAGCGCGTCTTCGTCATTAGGGTGTTGCTAAGTAAAAGGTAAAGAGGGGCAGAGGGGTTGTTTAATATTAGTACCAATACACTTGTGCAGGCCTAACGCTCCGCCATTAGTCATACAGACCACTGAAGCCTATTTATCACTCCCATCTAACGGATCTGAGCGTTGCTGTAACACACAGCGTTAGGATCATCACACTGGCCTGCTCGTCTCCATTCACCAAATACAGCATCACCGATAGCAAAGCTGCTAAACAGCAGGGGCACGTTACAATAAAGGGGAAAAGAAGCCAATTGGCTTATATAGAATATTAATCATTAATGATGTATTTAGAATACCATAGAATGCTGTAATATGCAAAGCTTTTGGGTTGCCAGATTATATTTGATGTCAAACAAACAGAAAGACGAAAACAGTAATAATAAGTTGTGTTTGTCTCCTGCTGTTAGAAAAAGGGGAGTCAAAGAGTCCACTAAGTGTCTGCTTCCTTGCTACTGCTAATCAAAGTTTAAGCAATTCTGGCAAAGAATAACGGGATAGGCACTTTGCACAGGGGATACTGCTTAGACCGTATGTATTCTAGTTGGTAATGAGTTCCTTATTAAATAACTTTAGTCTAACTTTAAATAAATTAAATTAACCGTTGATATACATTTTGACTAACTGTACACTCCAAAACTGCCACAGCATGATAGGCTGCTACAGCAGGATGGGCCTATAAAAAGAATCTGTGTGTGCGCGTGTTGCAACTTGGCAACCATCCTTTGGCTCGCTCTTTTTAATACTTAATACATGTCTACTTTTAAATGTCTCTCTCTCTCTCACACACACACACACACACACACAGCCGGTGCAGTAGTGAAAGCCTGGCAGCCATATATCTCTCGTGACGACCTCCTCCTGAAGCCCGCGCGCCTGCACCGTGACCTGCTTGGCTCCTCGTGCTCTCCAGAATAATAAATTTATCGGCCTGCAACGAGCTCAAGGAAAGGCAGAAAAAAAAAACGTGTGGCGGGGGGAGGGAGGGAGGGGTGGGGGGCGCGTGCGATTTGTCTGGCAATTAGCAAACCACCGCGAGACTCCTCGGGCCAAGTAGAGAGAGAGAGAGAGAGAGAGAGAGAGAGAGAGAGAGAGAGAGAGAGAGAGAGAGTTAAGTTAAGTTACTGTAACTGTTGTTGTCTGGTTGTGTGTGTGTGCGTGTGTGTGTGTGTGTGTGTGCCAACCTGTGATCATCACTGAACCTTGTGAGCGCGCGAACGCTCGACATCGCGTACAATGGAGACCTATTTGGTGCCCGCGACCTGAACACGCACGCCTTGCGTTGTGAGCCCTGTGCGGCTTCCTGTGCGAGGCTACTGCTGGGACGTCAGCTGCATCGACCGCTCCGGACCCTTCAGACGTCTTACTGACAGCAGACTGGAAAGCAGACAGCAGCGTCTCTGTGAACCAGCAGGTCGGAGTGAGAGCCGGCTCACATCTGCCCCGCACGACCCCTCTCGTCGTTTCACGCTTTCACTTCACAGTTATTTAACTGCTAATCACACTGAGATTACAAAAACAAATCTCATTTTAGACGGAGTGAAGCATCAGGCGAAGTGATAAAGCTGCACCAAAAAAAACAACAAAAAAAACCCAAACAACTTGGATCAACAGAAACAGACTTAAATTCACAAAAGAAAGTAATGTTTTTCACTACATAAGAGCTGAGCGGGCATTTAGCAGCAGCAGAGCAGGAGGACTTTTAATTTAACAAGTGTGTGTTTTTAATGAACCTGCGTGAGCTCAGGGCAGGAATTAAATTCACTCTATTCAAGGTTTATGCAGAGGAAGCTTCTCCACAGCACTTCTGTGTAAATCAATGAGCAGTAGAGCTATAGCATTATGGGTTAAGCTTTCATTTCCCTGGATATGCCACGTAGTTATAATGTGATGTCACCTGAATGCAACATTTCTCACCGAAATGCATTGTTTAGGAAGTCCCACAGATATACTGAATGCATTTTCTGCCACATAGTTGTCTTATTTTGGTTTTGCTCTGGAAGCTGCACTAGCCTCTTTTCCTTTTGATGATGCATTGCAGCCATGGTTTTTTACTGCAATTAAAAGAAATGTGGGGAAACAATGACAACGGTAGGTTGTTTTTTCAGTCTCCGCCACCGATACCTACACACCATACATTTTCTAGGAATGCCACAATTTTTCCACCATCAGCTTCAGCGCCATGTACGCATTCTGTCGCCATCATGCTGGTTGGTCCTGATCCATCCCATTATCTTCCTCTTTATCCTGCTGAAAGAACCCACTCTCTTAAACCTGCTGCACTTCAATTCTTTCCTGTCAGCATGTCATGTCCAACGTGACCACAGAGCAGAAAATTGTATAAAATACGTATAAAATAAACACACGGGCAAAATACGCAGCCACGCCAAATCCGAGCTTAACTGATCACCCATTTGGTAGGTCTCCACGCTCGATCACAGGTGACAAATAGTTGCTCCATCTACTTTTAGGGTGGAGCTGGGTAACAAACCTGCAGTTTTTCACTACTTGAAGGATTATGGCGATGGCAAAAAGTACTGGAAACTGAAAAAGCTGATTTGAAATATACTGTTGATAATTGTTTGTCAGATTGTATTTAGACAAATTTTTTTTTATCATAACTATAAAACACTGATGCAAATCATGAAGTTAAGCATATATTAGATGGAAAATGAAATTCAGCCACATAAGATATCAAACTTATATTAAAGATTTTTAACAATCCCCAACGTGCTGCGACCGCTGCCCTTTCATCTGCTGTTAGTAAATTATGACACTTATGCGCTCGAGCATCTCATTTGCTGTAAGTGGACTTCTCAGGGTAGGAATGTCACAGAAATGACTAACAACATCAAGATATAGGTCGGGTAAACAACAAGTCACAGGTCTGATCCCAAAAACCTCCACCAGCACATCCTGCTTGCACCAGTTAAGAGCAGAACTTCAGCATCTGAAAATTATTTCACACGTTTTAGATGACAGCATCAGACCACATCCTGCATGATGTGAAAATATCTATTGGCATTATAAACATATATAAATCCTATTTAAGCCTGCCTTTCCCCATGGTTCAGTCTGGTATCTTTGGATGTTGACTGAAATTAAAGCAAAGCTTTATGGATCTGTACAGACCTTCACTGCACAACAAGTGGGTGTAGACATGGAGCCATCAGTGGGTCTTGAAAGGTCTAAGAGATTACATAAGTAACACTATTAAATGTTGCATGTATTATGAGGCCTTGGTGAGATGTAAAATGTAAAATGAAGGGGCATACCTACACCATATGGGAAACATTTTATGGGAACGAAGGCATGCTGAAAGCATACTGACCAACAGCATTTCCCCCATATGCCATTGTCCCTTTGATTAATCAGCACTCTGCAACACACAGCACCCCTCCCAGCTGCAGGTCAGGTTACCAGGCTGGAAAAGGACCAGCAGCTACCAGTCCAATGCCAGTAAATAATAGTAGCTGAAACTCACTGAAGTGCACAACATCACCTTTACAGTAAAACTCTCAGCATTCTAGTTTATGTTATTTATTGGTAACCATGAATCAGCTTGTCAAAATGTGCCATTTAACATATTCCAGTGTACAATTCTCCTGAACATGGCTGGAACAAAGTCTCGGAGTTAAAAAAGCAGCTCAACAGCTTTTCAGCAAGGCAATCAGGAGGGCAGCCTCTGTTTACACTGAGGTCCCAGTCTGTCTAAATACTGTCCAGCATGAGGCTGCACGTTCTCTCAGTTTCTGCTTGTCTAACAAGGCCCTGCCGGCCCTTTCATAGCAAATAATACAGTTCCAGTGTCGGATGCTTTAGACTGAGACAGAGCACCACATGTACAAAACAGCATGCTTTTATTATGGACAAATGCATATATTCATAGTATTATGTTAAGCAATAAAAACACATCCCAAATGTCTCATATGTTTGTGAATCCATTTCAGCCAGTCTCAACCCCGTTTAAGTGGCAGCCCGCAGTGGCCTGTAGCTGAACCCTGTCCAGGTGGCTAGCTTACTTGTATGTCTGTCTAACTGTCTGTCTGGGTGTGGGAGCGGAGATATCACCGCCGTGCCCACGGGTTACAGTGCCCTGAACTCGGCCTGTTATGACTAAGTGGCCCGGGGGTTCCGAAGGTCTGGAAATGTCCGAGAGAGCGGAGGGTCCAGCAGCCTTGCGAGGTCAAGGGGGACCAGGAGTCGTGGGAGTAGGAGTGTTGTGTGTGTGTGTGTGTGTGTGTGTGTGTGTATGTGTGTGCGGGGGTAACCACGGGTCAGCCTCTGGCTCCAGAGCCAGTGGAGCTCATCGGTCAGAAAAACGTGTCCCCTGGTTGAACCCTCTGTGGCCGCAGCTTGGCCATCCCGCTGCCCCTGCATGGCCATCGATTGTTTTCCCCCTCCTCTCCACTTCTCCCTCTCTCTCTGCCTTCACTCCGATACCCGCCGCATATATCTCTCTCATTTGTTTCTCTTACTTGTCCACGCATCGCATCACGCCGCGGCCTGCATCCCCATGAGAGGCCGGAGCCCCTCCACCAGAACCGCTGCACTTTTATTTCTAATCCCGGCCAGATTGATTTCTGAAGGGGGTCAAACATGAGTGAGCGCGCTTCCTGAGGCCGCTGTTGCTCGGCTCAGCAGATACCGGAGGCCTGGGCGCGCATGGCGGACGGCGATCGTTCGCAGTTCATTTGGAAAGCCTCGCAGATCGTTTGTTTTTGAGGTAAATTGTTTTCAAGCTCAACCGCGAGAGTATCCATTAACCAGCGCTCCCCCAGTTCTTTTAATTTTTCTTTTTCACCCCCCCTCCTCCCCCTGCATCCCTCTCTCCAATTGAGCGCCGTATTATTCATATTCCTAACCCAGTCTCCATAGCCTGTTTGCACCTGGTCGACAAAAAAATGCACACACGCGCAACAGCGTCTCATTAAAGGCTATAGGCCTACACCACTGCAACACTTTATAACCGCAGAAACACAGCCAAGATAAAATGCTTAATAAGTTCCGGGTGAACCAGGAATTATTCATGTGGCCCATCCTGCCATACATTAGAGCCTTTCTCAAATGCTCTGAAGTAAGAAGAGCCTGCACAGGCGACTGCGTTAAGTTCGTATAGTTCGTAATTGCATAAGCTCTATAAATAAAAAAATGCACCTTCAGCTGAATCTGAAAAAATCACAGTCAAATTAAGTGTTTCGTCAAAACTACCCACTTATCCCGCGCACAGTAGCACGTTTTAGCACGTTTTACGCGCAACAACAGATGCTCAAGAAGCGGCGGGCCTCCCCAGTGACAAACAGACGCAGAAGTGACACCAACAACACAGCAGCAAACACCAGCGCAACACAAGCCCGTCATCTGCGGCTGTATACGGTGCACACACACACACACACACACACACACACACGCACACAAACACATTTTCAAAACACAAACGCTAAGCTCCAAAAGTCCCTGCGTTAAAATCAAAGCACCCACGGCCGTAAATGCCCCCTTCGCCTGACCTCGCCAAATGTGCAGAGGGCAATAAAACCATAAAAACGCCAACGAGCCATCAGACACACAGGAGCAAGAGAGCAAAAGACAGAAAACGGGGAGAGAAAATGAAGTTCCCAGGCCTCTTACCTCAGACGCCACCGCTTCCATCTCTGTCTGCGCCATCTCGCTGGTTTGTTTGAGTTTCTTTGGAAGGATTTTCTTCTTTCCAACGAGGAAGAGAAAAGTTTTGTTTCTTATGGTTGGATACTTGTGGGGTGTAAAAAAAATAGCTTACTGATGGGTGGGAAGGGGAGGTGTGTGTATGTATGTGTGTTGTGTGTGTGTGCGTGTGAGGGAGGGAGGAGGAGGAGGAGGAGGAGGAGGAGGAGGAGGGGTGTCTTCCAAGTGTCTTCCAAGACGTCTTCTTTTACTTCTCCTCTGTCTGTCTCTCTGTTCCTTGCCCTCTCTCTCCTGGCAGAAGGGGTCTTGTGTGTGGCTGCCGGAAGACAATAGAGAAGAAGGAGAAGTGTTTAGAGAAGAAGTGATTAACGGTTTTTCTTGTATAATTCTCGCATTTTTCTTGAGATGCCCTCTGTCCTGTCCAGAAAATAATGGCGGTGAACTTTTCAGAATGGTGGGTCTGTGATTGTGTGTGTGTGTGTGTGTGTGTGTGTGTGTGTCGGGGGTGGTGGGGAGGGGGGGTGCATCCTCACAAAGATCTGCTCCCATTCACAGAAGCAGCAGAAGGCCCCGACTGATAAAGGAGGCTGGAAAAGAATAAGGATTCCTTGGTGGACTTTATTGTGCGCGGTGTCCCCGCACGCAAATCCATTTATTTCAACTCGGACTGCAAGTGCTCTGGGGCTTTAGGGGTTATTGTGGAGAAACGTACTGTATGTGTGTGCATGCGTGTGTGAATATTGGTGAGGGGGGTGTCTGTTTAGATGCTCCAATATAAGACAATTTGTGTGGTGTAGCGAAAATTATAGCATTCAGACACAAATATTATCTTATGTGAGGAGAGGTGCACCGCCTGAGGGTTTGTGTGTGTGTGGAGGAGGGGTGTTAAACCTTATAACATACACCACTAGAATGAATATATATATATATATTGTACATATGGCTTGTTTCAGGCAACTGGAGATTAATGCGCATTTTGTAAAAGCGTTAGAGTGAAAACGCGCTGTAGTCGCATTATAGCAGAGTGGTTAATAGTAAAAATTATATAAAACAGTGACATTATTACAGTGATGAAGCAGTGAAATGTTTGATATTGTACATTTACAAGCCTGTTCGCGAGTCACCATGTAAGGCTTTTTACCATTTTGGCGCAGTGTGTGTGTGCGTTTGAACGCATATATGTGTACAGTTTGCAAGGAGGGCGGGTTTTGCGCTGGGGGAGCCTTTCATAAACAGGAAGAAAACAGATAAATGGGCAGAGGGAGTCTCTGTGGCAAGAGGCCCGGGGAGAAATCAACCAACAAGTAATAGGGAATCTTCTCTGGGCCGAGGAATACGAGCGGACCAATTTGGGGGGCACACTTTTTTTGTTTAAAGTTCATCGAGAGGAATGGTATTTTTTCGTCGCCCCTCCCCCTCTTGCTCTATATTTTTCGATACCTGCTCTAAGAAAAGAAAATGAAAATTAATACGGGAGCCGCGCCTTACAAAAGAAGCCATTCGTCTTGTTGATTATCTATTTGGTTGTCAGGGTTTGAGCTATGGCGCCGGCCCGCTCCCTTTTTGTAATATATAAAAAAAAAAAAATAAAACACACATGCGCGCACAGCACCGGTCCAGAAAACACACATAGGGGAAAAACGGTTGTGCAAAAATTACACTCATTAAAGCATTAAAAGACCACGAACCGAGAAACTATTTAATGGGTTCTTTTTTCCTTCCGAACCAGAAGAGGAAGGAAGGAGGGAGGAGGGAGGAGGGGGGAGGGGGGGGGTCCCATACTCTGCGTCGGGCCAGTGCAAGCGCGTCTGAGCAGCCGTTAAATTAACGGGAGAACGACAGTGAAACGGAGGGACGGTTTGTGATTTAAAACGAGATTACAGGACGTAATGTACCAAGATCACTCACGGCCGGGACAGATTAATCATCACAGCCTGCTGATTTCTCAAGACAGGACGCCGCGCGTTTGTAGGCAAAGCCAACAGTGAAATTAAATGAAATTATTTGCATGTGCGGGAGCGCGTGGATGTACGCTTTAAATACCTGCTACGCCGTTAAACCTCGAGGAGGAGAAACTGGACACATCCTAATCTGTTTTGAGGGAGGAAATGAGAGAGGAGAAACTTTTTGAGCCATTTATTTAAATTTCTATGAACTATTTACAAATAATAGGAAGGTAGACACTGAGGAGGCAGGAGCAAAGAAAGGAGCAAATTACATATCGGAGGAGGTAACACATGTTCAACAATACCATCGTTGTTACTATCATCACCAATAACGATAGCTAACGGATCTTTGGAATGTAAATAAAATAACATCAATTTAAGAAAACACTTACAGAATAAAATATCTATTTAATAAAAAGGTAGCACAAGGTGACAGAACAGAGAGAGGAGGAGAAGCAAACAGGGGAAAAGGAAGTGTGCGCGCATTTAATGTGCGGAGAGAGAGACAAAGGGGGGGGGGGGGTAGAAAAATAAATCAACACCATTCAGACATGCAATAAAAGGCATCCTTACTTTTCTGAGTGTCCCTGGCCAGAGCAATTGCTTATAATTAAATTAATTTTTTTTAAATTATTTTTTTTTGTTTTATTTCCACATACAAGAAATGTAATAGGGCTTTTTGTGTTGCAGGTAACAGGAATTATTGTAACAACTCGTCACACCATTTCAAAAATATAAAAGCTCGAAAAGCTGTCACTTCATTAAACGAGCAGGAGAAAATGAGACGACCAAAAAAAATCATAAAAAAAATATATAAGTACAACTGAGGTAATAGGTAAGTACATTGTATAGTGCTGCGTTCATAATGTGTTCTTGAGCTAGGCCTATTTGCACCAGGATTTTGGTTAGGATATTTATGTCTTTCGTTTAGGCAGCTTTATAAACCCTTTTTGGCACGTATAGTGGGAAACGCCTTAATTTAACTTTATTTTCACTTGAATCACCCTGTCAGTCTGCTTCCCTGTATACAACACCACAAAATTAACAATCCACGTACCACATAAACGCTCCATGTCATTCTCAGCAATAACTGCATAACGTATACTTTCATAATCAACACTGAATTCAAAAAATAACTATAATTCAAATTTAAAAAGCCATATTTTGTCATTAAACAAAACAGAAATACCGATAGTTATAATGACGACAGCAAGGCAGGAATCTACCCGGTGTCATTTTGGATCATACCGGAGGTTATATTTGATGTTAGAGTACTAAGAGGGCGGACGGAGGGATGTCATGGGCATGCGTGTGTTTGTGAGTGGCGGGGTGTAAGAATACTTCTGTTGAAGAAACGAGAGTTCTATTTATTACAC
>JAVQJF010045739.1:0-18063 GCA_036023855.1 Gadopsis marmoratus | reverse complement strand
GGCTCAGGGCTCACCTGAGTCAGCCCTGCTATAAGCTTTATCAAAGAGGAAAGTCTTAACTCTTAAGTCACCCCCTCCTTGTTATGTTTGAAACTGGAGGTATTTTTTATGCAGGATATTGACAAAAGAGACGTTGGACTTTCATCTGTGGCTGCAAATGCAAAGTCAGTAGTGTAGTCTGTCCTTGTAGTTTTAGGTTATATGTCAGAGTTCCTGGCTTTAAACCCATTAAGATTTTGTGAAAAAGTGTTTATTAAACTTAAAACGAAATTTAGTAACTTATTCTGTTAAAGTGTGTTTATGTTGGCCACACATTTTCCTAATCAGTGTTAATAGAAATCAAATAAATCCAGCAACACTTGGAGGACAGTGGAAGAGTATGTGACTAATACATTGTTAATTAACTCTGCCTTGCTACCAGTCTCAGAGCACACCTGTCCTCTCATTCTAACCTACTAGATGGGTACTCATTACCATTTGATTAAGATGGCATAATGCATGACCTATCATACAGTATATATATTTACTGTATATACACACACATGCAACGGAGTTCCCAAATTTACCTGCAAAAGCAAAGGGCAGATTCAGAAACTCAGGTCAGTGTTTGAGCACCTGGCAACCCACACTCTGACACACCTGGTGCCAAGGTGCAGGACAAATAGGCTTAAAAACTCATTTGTTCCTGCTGCCACTGGCTTCTTAAAAAATGTAATGAGATTGCTGTTTGTGTTGTTGTGCATTGTGGTTGTTGCTTGGGCTGCCGCTGCTGATTGTACAACATATTTCCCCCTAGGGGATAATAAAGACATCTTTGACTTTGACTTGATGCAGCTCATCAAAGCCTTCAGATCGAAGCATCTAACACATGCAGTGTCGTAGGTCACCAGTAACAAGAGTGCAGAAACATGGTCTCATGTAACCTAGGTCAAACTTTATTACATGAATTAATCAGATTAATTCACAGATAGCCTACATCTTAATGCAGTGGGGAAAAAGTGCACACAGACATCTGTCAGGTTGCCTAAACGATGCTCGTTGTATCATGTAACATGTTAGACAAAGTAATGTCATGTTATCTATGCCAGCATCTGAAGTTCCATGTCACAGTTACTTTGACGTAACCATTGCGCATAAACGCTGGGTCCAGAGGGGTGGAGCTGGACTGCTGTGAGTAAAGACGTGATGTCAGCTCATGACTGCCCCCAGCTGCCGCATGACGACATTGTGACACTAACAGTCAAATGTCACCTGTAAAACCTGACGACACTTCTCTCAAAATGTCACCAGTTTATTCTTCACACTTAAATGTACTTCATAGTTTACAGTGGCGCGCTCGTGCCGTTGGAGATATTTTAAACAAAAATAATTACGGGCTTCTACTTAAATTCGACGTCATTTTCGTGCGACCATGCCGGAAGTGTGTCGTCGGAGCCAAAATGGAGGTAAATTGGAGCGAGACAGCTGAAGAAGCTGATGTCGGTTAAGAAGAGAAACTGGACCGTTGAACACAGAAAAGCCCGAGACAACAGCACGGAGGTTAACGACGAGTCTGGAAAGGACGCGGGCCAAAGTCTCGGACTCGGTTAGATGCTGTAAGTTTATATTTTCATCC
This sequence comes from Gadopsis marmoratus, assembly GCA_036023855.1. Lineage (NCBI taxonomy): Eukaryota > Metazoa > Chordata > Actinopteri > Centrarchiformes > Percichthyidae > Gadopsis > Gadopsis marmoratus. The sequence continues at coordinate 16,448 of JAVQJF010045739.1, read as the reverse complement.
TTTTTAATGCGCTGCGAAGGTCTGCAGGTAGCGGCTAAGTTAGCATGCTAACATGTCGAGTCACGGGTGTTTGTGTCCCGGGACCTGCAGTCTGAAACGGTCCGTTAGCACCGTGCAGTAATCGTGACACATACATGAAGGCACCGACATGTTATTTAGCTTCTAAATGTTATACTTTGGCCATGTTTTAGTAACAAAGGGGCGGATCTGGTTAGCTTGTTAGCCTGGGTGTCTTCCTGTTTGGGTTGTTGTGGTATTCCGTTTAGCAACACATGCTAACAGAGAGAAGCTAATAGCGCTAAACATTGCTAGTATTTATTTATCTTCCATGTAAACGACAGAGATTGAAACGCGTCTCTTTAAGATTACGTCACCCGAGTTAACACTGACATGACGTAACTGGCATATTTGTAATTTTAACAATAACAAACTCAGTTAATCTAAACGCATTTAAAAATCAGCAAAGGAAACGTACTGAATTTATTGTCTTCAACCTTTATTCTTGGATTATAAACCTGACAGGGCTTCACTGTATGCCCTCCCCCCCCAGTCAAATGGTTATTTCAAAACGGTTAGTTTCTTAATAAAGTGAAAGTACATGTGAAGCCATGTGAGATCAGTGTGTATTTTATCTCTGAGAGGACAGATTACGCTGCAGCTCATTACCTGGGCTGATACAGCGTGATGGTCAGTGTGCTCACATGCTGATGCGTGATTCAGTCAGTAGAATATTAACAGCCATAGCAGTGTCGCTGGATGTTTCAGAGCTCTCTGGTTTGATGGTTGAACAGAAACAGCCTGAAACAGATTGTATGAAGGTGTGACGGCGTAGAATCACAAAGTTGTGACTTAATTTCTCATCCAAACATAGATGGTGGACACATTTTGCAATATTACCAAAATCCACTCAGCTCATTAGTTAGAAAGAACTCCTTCAGTGGGTTGTGTTGATTCACCTGTAGGATGTATGTGTTTTTGACACCTTGTGTTCTGGTGTGCATTTGTTCTGTGTGTCAGGTGGTCATGGCGGAGCGGCGGGTGGAGTGTACGTGGAAGAGACACATCTCAGAGCAGCTGAAGATCAGAGACCGGGTGCAGAGACAGGCCTTTGAGGAGATCGTCCACCAGTGTGAGTCCACCGCTGTCTCACTCCCTGTGCACCAGAGACGGGTTTCCTGTTTTCACATTTAGACTCAACTCTAAAACTCGGTGTTGAGAAAACGCTGAGTTTGCTTTTCTTCCAGGACTCGATAGAAGCTAATGCCTTCGATCTAAAGATTAATGGCTGACATACCCAACATCTCGGAGGCCACACGTCTTGGCCTTATTTTAGATTCTCACGTCAACTTTGAGAAGCCCGTTCATATGGTGAGCAGGGTTGTAAAACTTGCTCTATATTAACAAGTGCTATGAGATAACTGTTATGATATAGAGCTATAGAAATAAAATTGAATTGAATTAAAAGCAAACATACTTACATTTAGACTGCCTGTCATTCCACGCTGCTAGTAGTGTCTGCACTGTGATCGGTCATCGCGTAACATCTTGGTCACCAGCAGCAGCTCCTGTACCCGAACCTCTTATGATGATGATGATGCAGCACAGGAAGCTGATGACGTCACATCGTGTGAGGTTTTGATAATTTTACTTAATGTTCTGATCTTAAATTCTCCGCTAACCACTCTGAGCTTCGGCCTCAGTGACACATCAGGAGTGTAGGTGCCAGATGATCCAAACTCTGTGTGTAGGAAGTTTAGTTCCTGGAACCATCTGGTCAAAACTGGAATTCTCTGAAGTACAAAGTGTGTAACCATCAGCTGATAGTTACATTGGTCAAACTGACGTCAGAACCTGAATGGCCCCACTGTTGTTAGAAACCAGAACTGTAGGTCAGCAGCAGATGGTTTCATGACGTCTGTGTGTTTCAGATAACCGTCTGCTGGAGAAGTCAGACCTGCAGGCTGTTCTGTCGGTGAGATACCAGACTGAAAAGTATGACGCCCAGAGGGGACACGAGGCCAAGTGAGTCCTCACTCATACTCCACAGCTGGACAGACTTTCAGAACCACGTTCTAAATCAGAGCTCAAGGTGACATGCATCATCCCCCCATGTGCCCCTCCCCCCTTGCGTGTCCTGTACTTGTTTCAGTGCGGGTGCAGACTCAAGTCGCAGCGACGCCCTGCAGCAGGAAATGGCTCAGATGAGAATCAAACACCAGGAGGAGCTGACGGAGCTGCACAAGAAACGAGGCGAGGTCAGTCACCTGCACTACACACAGGAAGTGATGTCGTTGTCGTCATCATCAACAGCTGACCCTATACAACAGTTTAGTTCTTGCAGGTGAAGTTGCCGCAGTGAGTTCACCAGCAGTCAATAAAGGAGCTGAAAAGAGGAAACCTCCACCAGCGAATATGAGAAATATTCAGATTGAAGCCATTTTCACAGATTATCAAAATCAATGAAAATGTTTTAGTTTCATCACTGAGTGAGCATTTCTCTTCTAGTTGCTTAATTTTTTTCTCTCCTGCCTTCTGTATCCAGACTAGTGTTGGCTGTTACCATGGTAACATCTGCAGCTTTAATAACAGATCAGGAAAACGGACCGTGGAGTTTCCTGTAACACTGATCATCGTCAACCATCTGCAAATGCACTGAACTGACTTCTCTCAAAGGCAGTCGGAGGAATTAAATTGTTTTTATGTGTTTCATTAAGTCTCAAAGATTTCTGTTTCCTGCCGTAAACAGTAACCTCCGTTTTAAATGGTTTGTGTGCTTCAGGGTCAGGGTGACAGGGACCGGCTCACTGCTGCCAACGGCCAGCTGATGAAGCACATTAGCTCACAATGGACAAGTCAAGATTTTAGAGAGATTTTAGAGTTTTATTAATTGGTTAATCTATCCATTTTCTGCTGCGGGGTCCCGTTCATTCTATTACTGTGAATTATTAATAAATGAAGATTATTAAATAATTGTTGCCCTTATTATCGCTGCTGGTTTGCTGGCGAGGAGCTCACTGACAAGTTTTTGGAAACGATGAACCTACTTTCTGTTTGGGTTGAAACTAAAATCCAATTTGCCTGACATCCATTATCAACACCTCTGACATTTCTTTGTGTTTTCTAACTTGGGGAAAGGATGTCCTGGAAAGATGTTAATACTGAGAAGTTGTTTGTGTTTGTCCTGCAGCTGGCTCAGAGTGTGATCGAACTGAACAACCAGATTCAACAGAAAGACAAAGAGATCCAGAGCAACGAGGCCAAGTCGGTATCTAGAAGCACATATGGTGTTAGATTTATGCCAGAAGTTGCATGCGCGATAAAATATACTTACGAGCAAATTATAGTATTTCACACGAGCAGATATTAACTTCCACTTGTACAATATAAGTCCTTGTACACAAATTTGGCAACCCAGAGCTGTATTGGCAACTGCGAGCGAGAAACTTAACACAGCAAGCGGCAGAGAACTGCGCCACCATGTGGAGAAATAAGCAGCACGCTTGCACTGGAGGGAAGACTGCTCGCTGCTCAGCTCTGCTCTCGCAGCTGAATTCTGCTCGAATCCAGCTACTTTTGACAGTTTGGCCCTCTTATGATTGGTCAATTTCAATGACCTCTGAACCTTGATTGACAGATGAGTCCTGACGACATGTTAAGAGTTGAAGACGCAGTGGACGGAACAATGGAGGCGACACCTGAATATTTACATGGAATTGAAGCTGGTAGATGTCTTTGTCTAACAACCCAGCAAGTTACTTGATATGTATTTGCTTATAATAGACTTAATAATTAGACTTATATTGCAAGTGGAAGTTAATATCTGCTTGTCTGAAATACTATAATTTGCTCGTGAGCATGTTTTATCACGCATGTGACTTCTGGCATACATCTAATGCCACACACACAACACACACACACACCTGATGTGAGGAGGCTAGTTTACCTGCATCATGTGATCAAACGCAGCAACATAAATAACGTATATTGTTGCGTCTGCGTGTTTCCAGGATGTTGGAGTACCAGCAGCAGATTGCCAACCTGGAGGGAGACTGTCGGGACCTGAGGAGCTACCTGCAGGTAGGAAACCAGGCATCACCAGAACTGGACAGGTTCATGTGTGTTCACATCAGTATTATTTCTAATGAATACTTCAGGAAACTTGAATCATCCACCTTAGGAGAACAAAATGTCACTTAACATTTAAAATTCAAAGAAAATTAAGCTTTAATTAAAATCTGATGTGAGCATCCACTTGATCAGACTAGATGCTCGGGGTATAATGGTACGCGGATTCATCCCGAACCGAAAAAACTACAAATGAACATGTAAAGCTGATGTCTTTGAAAATGTTCTCCCAGGCAGCAAGCTCTTGGACCCTCTTGTTGTTTTCTCTATCCATGTGACCTTCTCACCTTTTTTACCCCTTACCCGTTACACCCTCTATAAGCAGGGATGCTATCTTCTGTACAGTGACATTCCGACTCGGCTCTGCTCTGAAGCTAAGGCGAACGTTGGTGTTGTGAATGGTATTCATTCAGCTCAGTCAGCCATGTGCATTTTGAGTTTAACTCTTCTGTGGCAGTTTGAGAGCTGTTTCCTGAGTAAAGAGTGCAGCAGAGGGAAGGTGTTGGTGATTATTATTTAAGGGGGGTTTTGGCTTGATGAAGAGAAGTTGTAATACATTGTATGAATGCTTTAAGTTTATCAATGTATTAATAATGCTACAGTGTTGTTGATGTGAAGTGTGTTACATCACTGTAATTTGTGTGTTTATAAGATCCTTTATTGTGGATGTAACATTGTTACCCTGTGATTGGTCGGAGTTGGCCTTTGAAAAGGAATATGTAATTGGATCAAACCAGACAACACAAAACATCAACATGTCTTCCAATCAGCTTTAGATATTTCTGGAGTCATGACTTCCTGTGTCCCTGCAGGACCTGGAGAGGGCGAACCAGACTCTGAAGGATGAGTATGACGCCCTGCAGATCACCTTCTCTGCTCTGGAGGAGAAACTGAGGAAAACCACAGAAGACAACCAGGAGCTGGTGTCCCGCTGGATGGCTGAGAAGGCCCAGGAGGCCAACAAGCTCAATGCTGAGAACGAGAAGGACAGCAGGTAAACGGGACACCTTGAGGAGGTGCAGGACGGGGTCTCTGATCCTCTGCTCTTTAATACTCGGATGTTTGTATTTCAGACGAAGACAGGCCAAACTGCAGAAGGAACTGGCTGATGCTGCCAAAGAGCCTCTCCCCGTCGACCCGTCAGTAGATCATACAGTAGTAGCATAGTAGATGTGTTACAGAGCAGTGACGCACTGACACAAGTGTTTTTGTCCTCAGGGACGACGATATCGAGGTTTTGGCTGAGGATGGAGGGAAAGGGGGCGGAGAGACCTCACCTAACAGGCCACTTAGCAGAACTCCCAGGTGAGACAAGTATCTGTCCTGCTTCAAACTACTGGCTAACCTGGACCTCCTATGTTTCTTATCACACTTGTGCAGAAATTATAAAAAATGATTTTTATTTTTTAGATTTTCAACAGTCTATTTTGTTGAACGCAGCTAATGACACAGACCAGCAGCATGAAATGTTATTTTGTTAATCGGAACAGATTTTCTGACCAAGTTTGTGTTCATGTTTTGTGCAGTAAGAAAATCTCGCAGCCTCCTCCTGGTGGTCTTCTGGACTCCATCTCCAACATATTTGGGTATGTAGCTGTAAGATCATCTGTCCTGTGTGTCTATTCGTCTGTCCTGGTCTCTGCAGGTCTCTGGGGGTCTGGACTATCCATGTTGTGATTGACCACCTGTCTACCTGTCTGTCTGCAGAGTTTCTGAATGTGTTCAGCCTGGACTCGTCCTGCCTCACTCCAGGTGAAGGACTCTGTGTGTTCATCTGTTCACAATGTCAGCTCTTGACTGACAGGTTGCTGACTGATGAGGTTTATACTTTTAAACCGAATATTTGACATTAGGTAAATGAGTTTCTCTGGTCTAATTGTCCTCGCTGGCAGCATGACTGCAGGGACGAGTCTGGCTGTCGGGTTCATCATTCATGCTCCCCTCAGGATGAACTGCAATACCTTTTAATCTAGCGCCATCATCAGGTCAACATGTTAAGGTGTCCAATACAAATACCTGGAGAACTGATGCCATTCCCATCAGCCTCAGCCGCACTCCGTGTTTACTGCTAGCTACCTAATGTTAGCATGCTAACACATTAAACTAAGATGGTGAGCATGTTGGCATGCTGATGTTAGCATTTAGCAGGTATAGGTAGCGCCTCACAGAGCTGCTAGCAGGCTTCAGACTAGGTCACTTATTAATCCCATCTATTAGCAATAAGAACATTGTATTCCCCAAGTTAACATGCGTGAACACGAGCAGTTAGTGACGTCATCTTGGTTACAGGTCTCAGACTTTAACTTAGTGTGCTGTTGTTCTTAATGATTGAAATTAATTCTAGTATCTACTTGTTTAAACATTAAATATACCGAAACGTTTAAGTCTTCAGGCTTTAAAGGGCTTCCTGACATTAGAAAAGCCGTCTTGTGATTGGCTGTGAGCACAGGATGCTATCAGCCTCATCAGTCAGCTCTGAACACAACAAATGTGTGACTTGTTGATTGTTCTGCTGGCAGTGTGAACACATGGTGGAGTTTGTAGTGAAGTAATCATTCTTGGCAATAATCTCAATACTAAATCAGTTGAAGAGGCATGTAGAGTTTAATTGGGTCATAATCGCACCTGTTTGAATTCACCATTTACTGTCTAAAAGCAAAACAGACCATTGGAAGTAGTTTGCCTTGTGATCCAGCAGAGGGCACTCTTCTGATTCACAATCAGAAAACAGGTTTATTGCCAGTATGTTTTCACATACAGGAATTTGCTGTGGGGTGTTGGAGCAATAAAATATGAATATGAGTCAGTGGGGGGGTCCTGTCCTTGTTGATGAGACCAGCTGCAGACGGGATGAAACTCTTCTTGTGGCGTGAGGTTTTGGTCCTGATGGACCGCAGCCTCCTGCCAGAAGGGAGAGATTCAAACAGTTTGTGTCCGGGGTGAGAGGGGTCAGCCTCAATCCTTCCTGCTCGCCTCAGGGTCCTGGAGGCCTACAGGTCCTCGAGGGAAGGAAGATTGCAGCCAGTCACCTTCTCAGCAGAGCGAATGATACGCTGCAGTCTGTCCTTGTCCTTGGCAGCAGCGTACCAGATGGTGATGGAGGAGGTGAGGATGGACTCATCATGGCAGGCAGAAATTATTCAGCTGCTGCAGGAAGTACATCTGCTGCTGTGCTTGACCTATTGCAGCTCTGCTGCTAGTAATGTTTTGTTGTTTGCTATGAAATTGGAGCCGACAATCCAGCACCAAAGCATCGGAGACGCAGTGTGTGGAAGTGTCCGTACTCCTTGAATGACTTGCATTATTGTTCAAGCTTTGGAAGAGGCGACAGCCCTCGTCTTCAGTGAGAATCGCCTGTAGGGGTGTAAACAGATATTTGTAAATCTCAGTTTGAGCTTCATAATGTCTGTATGAGTTTGAACAGCAGCGTTCCTAAAGGTTCCTCACGGAGAGAGAGAGAGAACCCTGAAGTATCTGAGTGGCAGCCATGATAAGAGCCGGTCAGAGTGTCTGAACGTTGAGGAAACTGCTTCCTTTAGCAGAGAGGACACTGGACCGTCCGTTACCAAAGGACATGACATAATGCCGGCCCACAACTCCTTGCGGCATCAACATTTAAAGTGACCACGCAGATGTCAGTACGTAGTCTGTTGTGAGTGCAGAGGGATTCTGTCTCATCCTCATGAATTCTTCGTCACACCTTTCCTCAACCTCATGACCTTTTCCATTGAGGTCACTGAAACATGTTTAAAGACAGAGGGTGCCATTATATTCACTATTGGACCTTTTCATGTGATTTCATATTAACTGAAGTGCTCGGAACATGTTCCCAGCAGCTGTTGTCAGTCTGATATACCAACACTAACTCAGCTCAACACCATTCTGACTGTATAATAAAGTAATTGCACAGATATTTGAAGCACGGGAAAGTATTGATTTAATTTACAGTATATGCTCCAGGTGATTGGTTAGCAAAGGAGGTGAGCTTGGTCAATCTGTTGGTGACTGTGCACCTCTTCCTCAGCAGGCGTCGACCTGCAAACTCTTTCAGCACCTCACCTGAAAACCCCGAACCCCCTTCAGGAGTGTGTGCAGAGGTCCGGGTCCCGTCCACAGCTCTGCATGTGTTTGTAAGTATCTCCGGTTCCTCTCCGGTGATCCACACTCGATTGTTTGACTGGGAGACTAGTTTGAAATGTTCAGCTGGGAGACGCTACACGACTCGAGGCTCAATAAGGCACATTTCCTGTTTGCTGTTGTCTAACATGTTGACAGCAGAGCTCCTGAATGTTCCTTACACCAGAAGGTAAAGACAGCAGAGTGACTCTTTTTTTTTTTTTTTTTTTTTTTTTCTGGCTTTAAGACCAATAAATAATTGCAGCGGTTGTGAAGAGTAGGTTCTCCACCTCCATATTTGTGTTTCTTGTCAGGTTGGTCCGTCCAGGAAATGGTTTAGTTGTTTATTCAGATGTACTGTAGTTTTAGTCCAGGACTTACACTTCAACTGCTTTAAGCACATACGCTTGAGTTACTTTCAGAGTATTTTTCAGTGTTGACATCAACTGTCTGATCTTATCTGATTTTAAATGATCATGTCTCTTTGAGTTCCTGCTCATGTTCAGACAACACTTCACTATTTTAAAACGGTTTTCTTTTTTGGTTTGTAGAAAAACCTGAAGTGTGAAAGATTTTGTTTTCAGGACAAAGTCTTTGTTTACATGTTTAAAATGAGTGCTGAAGCAGCAGAAAGTAGTAGGTGATGTGTAGGACACTGATGTCCTTTCAGCATTTACACTTCAAAGTGAAAGGAGTTGAAATCTCAGTGAAGTCTGTAAGTTTGAATGCCGTGAGCTTAAAATGGTTGAAAGGAGTTGCGGTGTTCTTAGTGTTAATGCTGAAAACAGTTGAAGCAGCAGATGAGGTGCAAGACACTGAAGTGTTTAGTCTGCATGCCTCATGGCGTCTGTTGAATCGTGTAGGGTTTACCCAGCTGATCGATGACCTCATAAATGACCGGGTGTTCCCATAATGCATCTCTCGATCTCAAACAGAACCAGGTGGGTTTAATAAGAAAAATGAACAGGTGTTGCTGCCCAGGTGTAATGTCATTGGTCAGTGATGAGCAGTAAAAGGTCTGATTACCCACAATCCTCTCCTGCTGCCCTCTGGCTCCCAGCAGCTTCTGCTCTCTGCTCCCATCATGCTCTAGTGGTGCACTTGTGGTCCCAGCAGCTGCTGACAGACAGGATGTGACATCACAGTGTGAGTTTGTACAGAGATCCTACAGGCTCAGTGTGATTGACATCCAACAGAACCAATCAGCACGGAGTGTCAGGCTGAGGAGGAGGAGGGAGCTGATCTTAAGTTTTCAACCTGAGACCAAAAGAACAGGTGCTCACTGGAATGCTTTTATTGGCTCAGAGTTCAACTGTGTGTGTGTGTGTGTTAAGGAAGCCCATGACGGGGAGGTGAACGGAGTGAGGTTCAGCCCTGGCTCTCGTCTCCTAGCAACAGGAGGGATGGACCGCAGGGTGAAGCTGTGGGAGGTCGTCGCCGGTGAGTTCAGGATGGAAGCAGGAAGTAGTGCTCAATGATTTCTACAACTTGGAGAAGAAGGCAGCTCTTTATAAACCGTTAGTGTTTACGTTTTATTTAACCGGGTCACTCGCCTTTCTTAAGTAAGGACGTTTTCACCACTCGCCTGTTCGGGTCGGTTAAATTGAACCCTGGTGCCTTAGTTTGGGCAGGTGTGAACACTGTAGTCGCTGTCGGCTGTGGACCAAAACAACCACACAAGATTCTTTTTAGAGGAGGTGGTTTTGGCCCGGTTCCAAACTAAAGTTTAGTTTGCTGTGGGAACACGATCCGACCCAATTACTCAGGACCTTCTTCCTGCACCTACTGTCTTCTTTGGTTTTACTGGCAGCCTACTAACCAACGTCAATGGTGCATGCTGCCATCTGCTGTACCAAGTGTGTAACATCCCCAGACACACCTGATCAATGAGCAGAGTGAACGCTCTCACCTGGTTAGTGATGCATTTAGGTTCGTTTGGATCTTTCTGTGAAAAGATACCAAACCAAGTTTGTAAACTGATCAGCGGACTGAGACCAGAACAAACATCTGCAACCTGAGATGATTTCTTAAACATTATGAAAACCTGGTTTCAGTAAACCAGGTAGGATGAGGGAACATTTCAGCTGAGCATTGAAGCTGCTGCTCCCTGTAGTGGTGTTCATGACCCTGTAACTTGTTTGTGTGTGTGCAGGCCGCTGCGAGCCTAAAGGAGCACTGACCGGCAGTAACGCTGGGATCACCAGCATAGAGTTTGACAGCACTGTAAGTATCTCACTCTGTGTTTCTGCTGATGTTTGTCTGAGCCCCCCTGCTGTGTCATGTGGTGGACTAATAATGTTGGGGTGGCTGCCTGTGCACCTTGTCTCTTCAGGGCTCGTACCTGCTGGCTGCCTCGAATGACTTTGCCAGTCGGATCTGGACTATAGACGACTACAGACTGAGGGTGAGTGTCCTGCATCACCTCCATCTGCCGTGACGGCAGGACGGCTCTGACAGTGATTCAATCGTCAGATTATTGTCTCCATTGATCTTTGGCTGACTGTCTCTCCCTGTTGGTGGTTTGTTGAACTGGATCAATAAACCGATCATTTCAGCTGATGGGTTTGACGTTACCGGTTATGTACTTCAGTTCGACTGAAGGGAGCCTCACATTACGCTCTCGTCTCCTGGTCAGTGATGTGATGTAAAAGGTCTGAACCTCAGGTCCCCCCCCCCCCAAGCTGCCATTTTAGCTCCCAGCAGCTTCTGCTCTCTGCTTCCATCATGCTCTAGTGGTGCACTGGTGGTCCCAGCAGCTGCTGACAGACAGGATGTGACATCACAGTGTGAGTTTGTACAGAGATCCTACAGGCTCAGTGTGATTGACATCCAACAGAACCAATCGGCACGGAGCGTCAGGCTGAGGTGGCGGGGACTGAGTGCTGATCTCACTCTTCCGCTGAGACCATCCAGCGCCACCTGCTGGTCAGCCCAGCAGCGCTGATATTGCAACATGCTGCGAGATGTGTTGGACTCTAATGTGTGTGTGTGTGTGTGTGCTCTCCTCCAGCACACCTTGACGGGTCACAGTGGGAAGGTGCTGTCAGCTCGCTTCCTATTGGACAACGCCCGAATCGTCTCTGGGAGCTACGACCGAACACTCAAGCTGTGGGACCTCCGCAGCAAAGTCTGTATGTGATTGGACCCTTTTTACAGGTTTTCTATAGCAACCTGGGACAGGTGTTCAGGTCTGATAGAGCCCCAGTGATTCCTCCCCTGCTTTCTCACCTGTGCAGGTATGAAGACGGTGTTTGCTGGTTCCAGTTGTAATGACATCGTGTGCACGGAGCAGTGCGTCATGAGCGGACACTTTGATAAGAAGGTTCGGTTCTGGGACATCAGGTCAGCGAGTCCTCCAGCTCAGGGTCAGACCCCTTCAGGAAGGGGTCTGAGATCATCTGATCTCATACTGATGTGAAATGAAGATGTCAATAGAAATCCATATAAATATTGTGAATGATTTAAAACATCTGGCCTTTTTAAACTGTCAGGGCGGAGAGTATAGTCCTGGAGCTGGAGCTGCTGGGCAGAGTTACGTCTCTGGACCTGAACCACGACCGCACCGAGCTGCTCACCTGCTCCAGAGACGACCTGGTGAAGATCATCGACCTGCGCACCAACGCTGTCAGACAGACGTTCAGGTGAGGTCCTTTAGAGACACCAGGTGTGCATCACGAACCACCTAGTTAATAAGTGGTGATTCAAAGTCTGCTCTTCACAAATAACTCTGTGTGTGTGTGTGTGTGTGTGTGTGCACAGTGCTCAGGGCTTTAAGTGTGGAGCCGACTGGACCAGAGTAACCTTCAGGTCAGTTGGACAGCAGCTGTTTGTGGCTCTAACTAAAGAAATGTTGATTCTGATCACTTCTATTTTGCTGTCAGTGACACTCACCACTTGTGCAGATTTCACAATAGAAGGCTTCTGCAGTAGAATTATATACCAGTGTCTGCAGTAAAGATGATGGTGTCATAATAAACCAGAGTCTTTTTGTACTTTCTCCTTTTTAATACATTCTAAATGATCAAATGGAGTTGCGTTTGTATCAGCAAGAGATTAAAACTGCAACTCTCCTTCATAAAATCGATGTTTTCTGAGTGAATCCTGGCACGGCCTAAGTGACCTGTCTCTCTGTCTCTCTGTTGGTCGTGTTCAGTCCTGATGGCAGCTACGTGGCAGGAGGATCAGCTGACGGAGCTCTGTACATCTGGAACGTCCTGACGGGGAAAGTGGACCGGACTCTGGACCGAAACCACAAGTAAGAAGCAGACTGATCCAGGACCTTCAGACACAGTTCTTGATTTGAAAGGTTTCTGTCTGTGAGGTCATCGGTAGGAACCAATTGCAGCCGAGAGCTACAGACAGGAAGTCAGACACCGACCGGTCTATCTCTGCAGGTCCGAAATGTGTTTCAGTTGAAAAGTTCTGCGTCTGTAATCGGATTCCTCTCCACATGAAGCTGAACGGTGTTCATCACTTCCTGCTGATTTGGTTTTGCATTAAAAGCTTTTTATAGGCGCATCACATGGTGGCTTTTATTGTGAAGCAGCTACAGGAAATGCATTCAGGCAGTATATTACTAGGGTTTAATTTACTGCAGATGTTTCATATCAACGGAGTCACATGACCATTTAGTGACCAACCCTCACCTGAACACACCGTCAACATCGACGTTTTGGTTCACAATGTGCACACTCCGAGCGGACTGATTTGCTGTTTTGGTGATTTGTTGACAAATATGGAAGAAGAGCGGATTTAATTTTGACCTGTTTGTCTGTCTGCAGCTCTGCCATCAACTCAGTGTCCTGGTCGCCTTCAGGAGTCTACGTCGCCAGTGTGGAGAAGGGCAGCAAGGCCATCCTGTGGTCCGACGTGTGATTGATTGACGTGTGACAGCAGGAGGTTGGAGACACTGAGGACGACTGTTTTTGGTGTTTAGGACTCTTGACAGATTGAGACTGCACCAGACAGACTGGTCGTCTGTTCAGCTGTTGTTCTGCCTTCATGTCCACATGTTGAACATTAAAACCTGAATCTCATGTTGACTTCAGTTCCCTGAGACAGAAACGTGAGACAGAAACAGCTGAAGTCCAGAGTTAATAATAAAGTCTTTAACAGTGAAGTGTGTGTGTGCGCGCGCGCTGATGCTCCTCAGGTGTGTAGCACGACTCTCCAGTCAGCAAGAAAAGTGTGAACGAGTGTGGCTGAAATGTTACATCTTCCGGGGAGTATCGACCGTGTTGGATGAACGGAAGCGATGCAGAGGTGTGCGCTGAAAACCGACATCGAGCAGTGTTTCCCAACCTCAGGGTTGGGACCGCCTGAGGGCCCACAAGATGATTTTGTTTCCACATAAAAAGTACAATTGGAGATACACAAGCATTCACATATCAGAGATTAAATTTAAGTTTATATAGTGCTATATCACAAAGTTATCTCGTATCACTTGTAAGTATATAAAATACATAACTGTCATCTTCTGGCGGAAATTGCCTTTTGAATCCGGACAGCATGGACAGATTTGGAACCAATAACGGCCTGTATTCATTAGCAGCAACAGGTAGCCTAGAAATTCCATGTGTGTCTCCTGCTCTGTGGACATTGTATATTGCAAACTAGCCAGCTGTTGGTCCAGGCCATGAGAGTTGTGGTCAGTACGCTGTATGAACTCCTTCCCCAACAAGTACGGCTGTAAATGTCAACATGCGCTTCGTGGTGGCAAACGTCCTATCCTGTCAGTGCTCTGTTCTCATACGCTTCATGGAGTGCTTCGTGTTCAACATGTTGGACATCCTTCCCTTCTTTGATATTTAGGTGCTGGCCGCTTTTTGGGACTGCTCTGCCCCCCTGCTAAAATCATACCACCACGGTTTTGCACCAGAGTAGAAAACTAGCTGGCTTGGTGCAACTTCAGCAACGCTTCATGAAACAAATGATCTAAGAATTTGCTGCCAAAAACACTCACCAAGGTCAACCTAACAAGTGGTCCACTGTGGGTCAAAACCACATCCATGCAACTCTGAAATGTGCTCACTTTATCACACAGGCCAAAGCTGAGCATGTTGAACTCAAAGCAGCCATCTTTATCTGGGCTGTCCAGGGCCCGCCTTGTTCCTTTCAACACAGAAAGGAGCTGAGGGATACCTGCAGCAGTTTGATTTCCAAACTCTTCTGTCCTTCTCTCCCTTCAGACTCACCTCCAATTTAATTAATGAAAAACGTCATATATTTCATGTTATATATGACATTGTTATAAAAGTTAATCATCTCCAACTGTATAAAACACATCTCGTTACAGACGTGTGTTCTGATGTCAGCAGACAGCTAAATCTGACAGACAGGAACTTATCAGCTCAGCAGACACTGCAGTGTGTGTGTGCGTGCGCACAATCGTGATGAAGACTCGTTCATCTTTGGAGAAATATTTTAAAGGTAAAGTCACTTAAGCTGCATTTGTTCTGGAATTTTTGACTACATCAAACATATTTGCACAAATTTGCACTTTGTGGAAGTCCCACATCTGCTGATGAAGACAGTGAAACATTAGAAAGGTCCAGAACAAGCCAGTAAAATAGCTGCCATATGTTCATGTGTTTATCTTGTAGCGCCAAAGTTCAAGGTCTCATGGTTTTTAGGATTTGAGGGAAAATGGTATGGACTGTGTCTATACACTGTAAGGTTCACTCTTGACTGAGAAAACAGTAAGAGGACCTTAAGTTTAGATTGGTTGGTTAGGTTTAGTCAAATAAACACAAACATATTTGGTTGCTGTAGCGTTTTGAGAACAAGCTTTGTGATTTGTAGAGTCCTGTACATGTGGACTGCAGATCTTTCTGTTCAGGATTATCTGTGTGTGTGTTAAGTCTAATGATCAGCATGCTGACCAGGCTGAGTGTCTGTTATAAATGCAGCTGTCCGTCTGGTCAGCTGTTACAAACCTGCCATCGTCCTGCTGATCATCACACATCACTGCTCTCAGGTCAGTCGCTTGTTTTCTCTTTAAATCATGCTGAAAGTTTTAATTCATACTGCAGAAAGTTCTCCATGTGCTTTCAATGGAAGTGAGGAAGGACTGAAGACAATATTTTCTCTGCAGTCCGAGTTTGACTTTAAGCCTAATTTTATCTTCAATTACGCGCCCACCGACTCCTTCAATGTTTCATCGGGTTGTTGCAGCCATGTTGAGAGCAAAGGACAGCTCACACCCAGGTTCCTGGCAGTCTGACACGAGGACGCCACAGAGTCCTCAATACCAATAAGACAGGAGAGTTTCTCCAGGTCAACTTAACAGAGTATAAAACTGTCCAGGTCTGGTCAGTTAGACTGTAAACTGAGGTCTCTAAAACTAACTAGGGTCCAGTTTTAACTTTAAGGTAAATAAAGATTTAATGTTGCATTTTCTCTGTGTTGCAGGTTGTGACATCAGTCGGTCACCATGAGTCCTAAACATGTTGTCTTTAAAAAAGTTTCCAGAGACAAGTCGGTAAGTTGTGCAGAAACAGTCCTTGTAGTGAAGGCAGAAGCAAAGTGCCAGTAATGTCCATGTTGTAGGGATCAGAGAAAGTCTTTAGGCAGTAACAGTCCGATGATGTGACGGAGCAGCACTTCTGTATCCTTGAGCAAGGCACTGAATATCCTGTGTTTCAGGTCACGGTCTTCATGGCCAAGAGAGACTTTGTGGATCACTGTGACTTTGTGGATCCAGTCGGTGAGTTCTGACAGACATGAACTACCTTTAACCATCACTGAGCCCATCAAAAAGTTAAACAGTGAAAATGTTCGATCTGTTCCCAGTTGCAAAGAGATGTTTAAAATCAGATACATGTTGTCGGTTTCTGTTTCAGATGGAGTTCTTTTGATTGACCCAGTGCAGCTCAAAGGAAAGAAAGGTCAGTGTGTCTCACTGTTCAATTCAATTCAGTTCAATTCACTCGCTGAATCTGGTTTCAGTGTCAGATCCGAGTCCATTCAGAGCCCTTCATGAAGATTTAGGTTTAATTCAATTCAGTTTTATTTATATAGCGCTATACCATAACAGAGTTATCTCATAGCACTTGTTAATATAGAGCAAGTCCAAGCCAACTCTATATGTACAGACCCAACATTTCCACCATGAGCAGCACTAGGAGACAGTGGCAAGGAAAAACTGCCTTTAACAGGCAGAAACCTCAGGCAGAACCAGGCTCTTGGTGGGCGTCATCTGCCTCGAC
>JAVQJF010045734.1:0-23044 GCA_036023855.1 Gadopsis marmoratus | reverse complement strand
GCGCAATGACAGCGGGGAGAGTGAACCAGAACAAAGTTGCAGCCGGACAGCTAAGCAAAGAGCCGAGGCGAGCTGCAGCTTCAGCTGATGATTCTCTGTCGGCTCATCCCATTCACATTGCCACGTTGCTACTATCACATTGTCATTTGATACATTGTTATTATAGAATTATTATAGCCACTAAATGGCTATTCAGTCTGATTATATGGATGGCCACCACAAATAACTGAATTTAGGGAGCGTTTGTATTCACTGTATACACCTGCAGCTCTTAACTCGACCCAAGCCATGAAGCTGTTAATTAAACGTTTGTTTAACTCCTCACTTGCGTGGCTTCCGCTCGCCTTGCTCAGCAGTCCCTCAGCAAATGTAATACTGAATACTACAATAGAGGAGACGCTCTTAGCATGCGATCCTCTGATGATGCCGAGACTCAAATCAAATAAAAGATATTTATGTATGTTTACAGAAAACAAAGGAGCCCCACCACAGGCCATAATTGGGTTCAGGAATGCGACACTCTTTAATGTAGCTCACATGTTAGCATCCTGTCTCGTTTGATCATAATTGGACTGTAAAGATGTTTAAATGAGTCGTTGTAGTTTAAAGTGAAAGGAGAAGAATGGCCTGCTTTGTCTTTGTGTCAGCCTCATTGCGTGTTTTTTTCATTGCGGAATTTTTGCGAGTGAAAAACTTGATGGCGAAATGATTTACACAGTGCGCCGTTTGGAAGATGATACTGCCGATGATGTACATTTCCATCGGTGATTTTCTATCTTTTTTCCATGACCATTTTTACCTAGAACAGAGTCCATTGTTGAACTCATCCACCTTTTACTGCCTTGTGTAAGTCTGGGTGTCAAATGTTAAGTCTTGACATTTCCCATGGGCCTTGGAGGACACACGGGCTATTGTTGTTTCTATTGAGACATTACTGTGAACAACAACAATGTTTATAGTGTAGGAAAAAAAAATCCCCAGCTTCAGCCATTTGTCGATACGTCACGTCATCACAGGAGAAAGCGCGAGTGTGTTCCAGCTGATTTCTCTGTTTAAATCACAGGCCCTGATGTTTGGGTTAGAGATTGTAATTTTGTAATGGCTGTTTACATAGTTTTAGGGTTGCACACACACGCTGAGAACACACTGTGTACACAGTCATCTATACACTCAACAGTTCTTCGCGCATTTAAAGCGGTTGATATTCTAAATGACTGTTGCTTTCTGACGTTACACGGCTTTGGACAAAGAGTTGTGTTTCCTTCGGGGGATTTTCTTCTGTCGCACGTTAAAATGTCGCGGTTGTTCTCATGTTTCACCTGGGAACATACGCGCTGTGGAATTGACTTAAAAACAATGGAAGCTCAAACAATGGCCTTTAACAAATTAGAAATATGTTCCAGTCTCAGGACAGATTCTTCCCATGACACCATCCCACGCAGAGAACGGCATCTCTGGGTACCAAAAAGCACCCAGAGATGCCGAAAAGAGTACCAGATTACCAAAAAGTGAAATGTAATTCTGCAAAATGAAGATGCCGTACCCTAATTTCTAATATATCTGAGCCAGTATATAAATCAATTATGTTACTGCGGGGGGGGGTTGTTTCATGAGAGTATAAAAATATTACCAACCTTATCCTTTACAACAAACAGCAAACAGGACATAGCCGTCACACTAGTTTAAACTGTTGACTAGAGCCATGCTTGAAGTGTCCGTTTGCAAGATTTCATTTGTTGTTGAAAAGTGAGCCAAAAATGTGGTTGTTGCTTTGTCATTATGCTGACTGAGAGAGGGGCAGATTGGCATCAGCGTGTCCTTGAACAGACTGCTTGACGAAAAACATCAGGCTTGTGCAGGTGAGTTATGAAAATGAACGGTGTGTTAAAACATCTCGAAGGAAGGCGCTCTGATATGACAAGTAAAAAAACACATCATTTGTTGTGCAAAAAGAGCCGTGGTCAGTTTAGGAGTATCCAAAATCAGACGTGCTCTCGTCATCTAATGACAGTGTGGATGATGAGAAGCTGCTTTCAGACCAGTTCTAGACAAGCCACTGATGACAGACGCTGCTGTGTGCTGGGTGCAACCTCAAATTAAAGCTAATCCCTAAATGTTATTTCACGAGATTACCCTTTCAAGGTGCCTGCCGCACAGTTCTCGCTGTGCTACGCCATCCAACAAGAAGTGAATAAACAATCTATTCTTTTATCCTGCTTTGACTCTCCTGGATGTTTAGTTGAAGTCGAGCAGGTAGCTCACAATGGTTTTTGTAAGACATAATCAAGGCAGCTGTATTTAGAAAAGAGATGATTGTGTCTCAGGTTTCCTTCGTGGGGGGGGGGGAGTCGGTGATCCTAAGCATGAGCTCATTTACAACGTGTCATCACCCGACTGGAAATAAAATGATTCAGGCGCTTTACTTCTGATTCAACGAAATGACTTCTGTCATTATTTTCAATTATATGTGTGGATGATTTTAGAAGCACGCTTATTTATTATTTGTTCACTTAGTGTCAATGTGTGTGGGCGTTTTGAGTCTATCGTATTTCGAAGGATTTCACAGACGTGCCGCATTCACACTTTATTGATTAAACTGAATGTCTTTGACCAATCATCTTTAAGCCCCTAGTTTGTTGCCTGTGGGTGGAGCGCCGGGGTTTATGGGCTGATCTATTATTGTCCCCTGTGATAGCTCAGGCAACATTGCTCTGATTTGGACTAAACGTAGAGGTATGGGTGCACTCTTGAGATTTGATGTGACTGGCCAAAATTATTTTGAAACCTGAAACGCAATATATCTCAGATTTAGTGACCCGTTAGCCTTTACACAGTAATTTTAATGAATCTTAAAGAAATTGTTCTACATTTTGGGAAATATGCTATTTTGCGGTTTGTTCCAGGAAACAAAAAACCCTCCTTTGTCCAAAGTGCAAAAATAAGGAGTACCAGCACCTCTATATGGCCAACGCTTATCTTGTTTGTTACATGAACGGAAATGGTCAAATTGTGGTTTTAGGGGAGTGAGATGTTGAAATGGTGTCTTGGCAGAGGTCTTTCCATTACAGTGTGGTTGTCCGTGCTCACCAACTGCATCTGGCAGCCTGCGCGACCGGAGTTGCAGAACTTCATCAAAACATTCTTCCAGCACATAAATTAAAAGACATTTTGCTCATGTAAATAGAAAACAGACACGATAGAGTAGATTGTATAAATGAGTTTCAGTTGGTGGGCATTTTTCTTTCAACAAGTCCTCCAACCTAAATGACCAAAATGACACATATAACAATTCTGGACCTTTGTCCTCATGGTGACAACACACTGTAAAGCCCGATGAGTTAGTTCGACTCAAACAGTTTGAGGAAACCGATTGCCTTGAACCATATAAGTTTATTAACTCAAACAATTTAAGCATGGCACATTGTTTGATTCAAGTACAAGCAACTCCAATATCTGTTGTCGAGGTAACTTGGTAAAATAATTGTATGGCTCATTTGTGGCTACTCACTTCAATCGAGGAAACCGATTGCCTTACACCTTTTAACTTGAATTAACACAATATAAAACACGACTTGTCTGTCTGCCACAACTTAAAGAATTTATTTAGATGAATGATGAATGAAATGAAAACACTCATGAAAGTTTACACCAACATCAATGAAACATTTATATGTTGGAAAAACTGAAAATAAGACATAAAAATTATAAACAAAATACATAAAATTAGGTGATATATTCACGTGGTAATGCGAAAAACTGAAGACACCAAAGAACAACGCAGACACACATTGTAGCAAAAAGCTTTTCTCCCATCATCCAGATTTAAGAGGACAACCTGGAGGAAGTCAAAGAAGCCACTTAGCATCTCAGGGTAAATGGAGAGCACAGGTCAGTCCAAACTAAATCACTATCTGTCCAAGATCTGCGAGACATCACAATCTGATCCTCAAGGATGATTGACACGTGGCGCGTTTCAAAGGGAACGCCTGCAGGTAAAAAGAAATACATGTTCAGTGTGTGCAAGTGTAATTGTATAAATCATCAAGCTTATGAAAAGCTACCTGTGTAGCTGACTACACAGACTACACCGATAGAGAGATATGAGTAGGGAATCTATAATGCTCAGTTATTTTAATCAACATTAATCTTAACCAGTCATAACATCATGTCCTTTATCCCATCTCACTCGTATTGCTTACTTAAGGCTACGTCAAGATAAAGATAAGCACCAAGACAAAGTCTCCACACCAGTTTTGAAATGAGCACAACAACGTTTTAAAGTTTAAGGGGGGAAACAGCCTCATCAAGGCGAGATAATGTCATGTGTCTTACTTGAAATTTGACTTGACACTTAATGATCATTTTTACTACAGTCAATTAAGTGGATGACCTAGAATCCTTCGAAATCTCTGTAGCACTCGGCAGCAAAAATTAAGCAACGTAGATAACTTCCCTAAAGGCAGCCAACAGGGCACACAGTAGAAGGCAGTTTCTAATTATTATGTGCATCGGTGATTTTCCTTTCCAAAACTGAATACGGTATTGATCTATAAATATGGGGGAAAGAAAATACAAAGGCACTTTGCAGGTGTTGAAGGCCTCTGATGAATCTGCTTTAAGTACGGCGGCAGGCCGCCCAGCTGTTCGAGCTGCACGGATGTCGCTCTTGTCCTTTTGCACAAAGACCAGGTTTGCATAGGGGGGAGTGAAGTCTGCTGTTCACATTCACCAAGGCAATGCATTAAAAATATTTGTATCTGTTCCCCATATGCCATCAAAGCGTCTTCCATCTTCTCACTACATCTTCCAGTCTTCCTCTTCTTGTAGAGCTTCAGCAGCTGAGGTGCATATTTGTCGAGTGCAGCAAAGAAAGACAATGGTAGATTTTGATTGGTGATCCTGTAGAGCTGCATGGAAAACAAAAGCACAAGTTATAAAGATCAACTGACATCATTCGTTATCACAACTCAGAATCCTTTACTCGTTAATCGCAACATGACACTACCCACAGCACTTCCCCTCTTCCCTTCACAATAAAAGCACCAAACTCTACAGTATAACCTCTAATTATACTCTGACTTCCGTACAATCGACACCCCCCATAACAGAACACTCACAAAAAATAGCTTACACAGAGTTAATATTACAACCTTTAATCAGCATCCTTAACGTTATACTCGAACAGTTTAACTACGACTAGTAACGTCAAGTAACGTTATGAAACTTTTTTTCTGAGCCACTAAAGCAGGAATTGTTCCTGAAAGCTACACAAGGTACCTAGTTTCAGCGGGTGCACAAGGTGCTTGTACAATTCAAACAGTGTGCAAAGAAGTCATAAAATAGTAGAACAACGTTACTTGTGTAGGAGAAAAAACACATCTTGCTGGGTCAATAAATTCTTTCAGCAACAACAGCACAGCAGAGCAGGAAGTCCTCCCGAAGTTCTCTGTCTGATGCCAAGTTCAAACCGGTCGGGGCCGGCGGCCAGAAAAAGCAACTCCTTCTCACATTGTAGAAGATGGAAACATACATGATTTTAAGTTTAACTTGCAAATGTACTTACATGATTAATCAATTATCAAAATAACTTTGCAGATTAATTTTATGTCCATTGACTAATTCCTATTGTTCTAATAAGTTGTTAACAATACTTGATTGTTTTTGTGACTAACATCAAATCTTTACACTTTGGGTGAAAAATGATTTGGATGTATTCTTTGATTTACTTGGGCACAATAATCACAACCCATATTTAGCATTATAGCATGGTCAGCAGGGCTAATATTTTTGTAATGCTTTCAAGTCAAGTAATTCAAGTCAACTTTTTTGTAGAATTAAGTTATGTTAACTTACTTCTTTTATTAAGATATGCTGTTAGGTTTTACAGTGCATGTGGTCCATGCACCACTGCATGTATAGTATTAGACGTGCGTATACTACCTGCAAAGTTCAACAAACTGCCAAAAAAACCCATCTTTTTCTGCTTCTTTAAATGTGAAATAAGGTGAATCAGAAAAACCAAAAGATATTTAGATGAAAATATGAATCATTGATGCACGAAGGAGTATCGTTTACAGTAAATGTGAAAGTAGAGTGAGCAGAAATACCCAGAAACTAAAAGGTAGCTTGTTGACCTTTCTCATGCTGTGCTGCTGACTCCTCATTACGCCCCGTGTCATTGTATAATAGCATGACACAGTTAATCACTCATACCACTTATACTGACCTCCCAGTGGGACCCGCCGTGGACAGTGTGTCTTAGCATATGTGGGATTTATTCATCGTTCCCTCAGGGGGGATCACGCAAATGTGGCCCTCTCGCTTAACCCTGCTCCAGCCCTGATGCAGGTGTGCAACCAAATCCCCTGCGTCTCAGGGGTGTACACGTCATTCCTCCATGCTTCCCACAGCCTATGTCTGTCTCTCTCATCAGATCCCCTTGGAACAGATTTGTAACTGTCCATTACTCAGCAAGACCACAGAGTCCTGCTTGCTGATCCCTGTAAAGCCTTTACTGGCCGCTGGACACTGTTGAGCTGCAGACACCTCTGTATGTTGCTTCAAGGGGACAGCTGTCTCAACATTCATCAACAGCTCGGGGAAATGTGTCATTTCCACCCTCCCATGCTGACTCCATACCAGCCAAATTAGCATGAATGTGGATGATTTACTGCAGTTAATCGGATGTATGGAGCAACGTGTGTGAGTTGGTTGCCAGTATAGACGTGTGCTGTGTATTCGCAGTGAGCCTGCAGCACTATCAGTAAGATAATCAATTTGGGAGAGTCTGAAGTTAGCACAGGAGTCCTCTGATATATTGAGATATGGCACTGAATTAAATGTCGATGGAATCACTTTCAGACAGACATCTAGTGCAGGAATGTTTGCCTAATGGTGTGTAGTCCAGTAATAGGAATTCAAAAGTTGTTAAATAATGGTCGGATAAAGAAGGATTCTGTGGAAAGACTATTAGATGTTCAATTTCAATGCCATAGACAAGAAGAAGGTGGAGGGTGTGGTTTAAACAGGGAGTGGGTTCATGTTCACTCTGACAGAAGCCAAATCGAATCTAATAATGAGATAAACGCAGAACTAAGGCTGTCATTATCAACGTCCACATGAATATTCTACAGTAACTATTTTATCTGCTTTAATTCAGATAAAAATTCAGAATATGGTCCAGGAGTGGAGTACACTATAACAAATAGAACTTGCTGTAGTGTTTTCCAGGTTGGGTGTGAAAGAGTGCGTCATCATGACACAGCGGTTCCAGTAAGACAAAATAAAATCAATATGATGGTCTGATATTAGATCATTAACTGGTACAGCTTTAGACGACAGAGATCTGATGTTTAAGAGTCCACATTTAATTCTCCCATGTTGTTGTACTGGTGCAGTGGTGGTCTTCATTTTTATAGGGGTTTTATGTATAGCTCCTCTTCTGTTTATGAATTAATGCAAGTGGTCAAGGGGCAGACACACTCTCTATGGAGTAACTGTGGAAGCGCAGAGAAGCTGTAGGACTGCAACTCTGTCTCCTGGTCTCCACTCTGAGTTGTCATAATTTGGGGCCACTAATAAACAGATTTCTAGATATGAGTGCGGCCCCATCCAAAATGGGATGGATACCATCTCTCCTAAATCAGACAAGGGTTGTGCCAGAAAGTCCACCAATTATCTACAACACCTACATCATTACCTGGACACCACCTTGACAGTGAGCAGTTGAATGATGACATGCAGCTATGCATGTCAGCTAGTAAGATTTAGTAGGGGCCCAGAGAAAACTACGGAGGCCAACATTGTCTTTGCATATGTACACTGTGGCAAACCTAGAGGCAAGAATCACCATAAAGAAGGAGGCTCAGAGACAGTTGACGAAAACATAAATTTTAATGAAAATGGGGGTGGGGGTCAAACTTTAACTGAAGTTTCAAGTTTGGGAATGTTTGCCTCCGCAGCCTTCTACAACGTGGAGTTGTCTCGTCATTTTGAGCCTGTTGGTTTTTCCCAGGTCAACACTCCTTTTAACAGCCTCTGGGCAAAAAGCGTCCTCAGCGTGTCCTCTCACTTCTCTGTCCCAACTCCCTCTTATGTTGCTCGGCAGCTTGATGAGTAGCTGCCTCCCCTGATTACCTGATGGCTTGCAGGTGTGACCAATTCCAAGTGCCCAGAGGCTGCGCTACATGTACTGGATAGAACACTCCCTCACCTCCCCCAGCCTAAGCGCTAAGCTTGGGGACCCGCCTCTTGTGCTGGAGTGACTGTTTCCCTTAGTTTGCCACCCCCCCTCCAGCTCCAGGTGGTGGAGCGTCCACAAAGAAGCAGTCATCCCTCTGGACAGGGCATCTGCATTTCCATGTGCTCTTCCAGACCTGTGCTCAACAGTAAAATTACAGTTTTGCATTTCCAACAACCACCGTGTGACTCGTGCATTAGTGTCTTTGGCCATTGATATCCACTTCAGTGGTGCGTAGTCTGTTACCATGGTGAAATTCCTGCCAAGGAGGTAACACCTCAACTTGGAAAAATTAATTGCCAGACATTGCTTTTCTACTGTTTAATGCTTTAGTAACATATGGCTACTATACAGCAGGTGTTCTTCCCTGCCCCTGACCTGGGACAGCACGGGTCCGATCCCTGTTCCAGAGGCGTCGGCATGGACAATAAAAGTGTCTTTAAAGTTCGGCACACCCAGAAATTGCGCCATGCACAAGACCTGCTGGAGAGTGGTGAACACCTCCTCCGCTTTGGCACTCCAGAGGACATGATGTGGGTGGCTTCAATAAAACACTGATAATAGCCCACAAGTCCCAGAAACATTCGTGTGGTTGCAGGCTTAGGCCAGGTGGTGATGGCCTCCACCTTCTGAGTTGGGGCTTTACATTGCCTCTCCCAATAGCGTAGCCAAGATTTCTTGCCTCCTTCAGGCCAAGGTGACACTTCTTGGGATTGGCTGTCAGGCCAGCATGCTGCAGGGCTACCAAGACAGTCCTCAGGTGGCCTAGTCATGGCTGTGGATGATTATGCCATCTAAGTAGGCCACAGCATACTCACGATGAGGCCGGAGTATCTGGTCCATCATCCTCTGGAACGTGGCTAGTGCTTCATGGAATCCAACGGGCAGGTCTCTATAGTGGTATATAACAAAAGGCTGTCTTTTCCTTGGCCTCTTCGATGAGGGTGCCAGTACCCTTTGGTGAGATCCAGAGTAGACATAAAATGGGCAGGGCCCAACCGCTCGATCAGCTCATGAATTCTAGGCATGGGGTAGGCATCAACTTTCGACACTTCATTCAGTTTCCAAAAATCTTTACAGAACCTATCAGTGCCATCTGGTTTGGGGACCAGAGCAATTGGGCTGGACCAGGCAGACCAGGTGCTATGTGACTCCTCAATAACTCCCATTTCCAGCCTCCTGTGCTGGAGTGGCTTGGCTGTTTGCCCTGGTTTGGCAAGACACTGAACCGTTCAGTTGCCCCTTGGTGCTGTATGAGTGCCCTGTCCCTGACCAAGATAGGGCATAAGCACTTGGACTCGGTCCCCGGTAGCCGTATTGAAAGCTGACAACTGCTCCAGGTCTTAATGAGGAAGGGAAATGCAAAGAACCAGTAATGGGATGCAACTGCGTGTGTGTGTGTGAATGTATCCTCATGTTTGACAATAAAATACTTTAGCGTCCTATTATTATTATTATTATTTCTGTCTTAGGAATTGGATGGTATGATCAACTTTGTCTCTTTGTCACTTGAGAGGCTAGTGCCAAACTTGGTAGCATAACACTGGTGAAAAGGTGCAGGGCGACATTTAGCCTCAGCCCAAAGAGGAACAATGCGCCTTCAAATATAATATGAACTCCACTATTTTCCATCCAGAAAAAAAAATTCTCTTTTTCTTAAGTTTCTCCTACACAGGCAGTTTTGGACATTGTAAAGTGAAGAGATGAAGGAAAGAGTGAGAAGGGACAGCTTGCAAAATAGCTCATGAGGGACTCACAACCTCAGACAGCCATCTTGGAGCACTGAACCACAGGCAGCCATTCCTCGTGAAACACTCAAATATCACTTAACATCCCACATGAATGGCCTCATGCCATTCATGTGCACACAGAACTAACAACCATCGATTAGTGGATTCAGGTGCGCTAATTCAAGCGTAGAACAATGGGGGTACTTGAGGAATAATAGCTGCTGATCTTCAAAGTAGCTCAACAGTTTGATTCCTCAGTGTGTGCTTTGCCTGTGTCACAACACAGGAAGGCGTTCTGGGCAAAGTGAAGACTCCCAGCTGGATCTGATGACCCGTGGAATCATCACAAAACCAGTAAGAAGAGGATGAAAGAGGGGTTTAATCCCTTCCATTGAATGTTCACTGACAACGAATACGAGGGTCTAAAGTGTGTGTTAGATGTGGGTAATGGGGGTAGGTTATTATTTTTCCCCCCACAACCTGTGTAGTTCTTCATATGCAAACACATGGACTTCAGAGTGCTCCCTTTGGATCAGAATAGCAAAGGATGGAGAGGATACACGTGTGAAAGACTTCATCCATCAGAGGCATGGTGTTGGAGGTTAAATTCTCATTGGAGACATTCATAAATTGTAAAGATTATCCATGAAAAACACATTTACAACACATTTTCCATTGACAAATGTGTGACTATCAGGGGTGAGTTTGGAAACGTGACTGCCAGACTACGGATGTGTTGGGACTCACATTTAGCCTTGGTTCTCTGCAATAATAAACTGTACATATTACATATTGTTTATTATGTAATATATGAATGAGAAATTGAACACTTGAACAAACATCAGCGTGATAAGAATTACCTAAAACGACAGAAACCATCTTTGGGAAAAATGTATTTGACGCGTACTTTGATCTTTCGGTTCGGTTCCACCATCCACTAACATGGAACATGGAGGGGGCGGGGTTTATAACTTATACTGTAGCCAGCCACAAGGGGGTGATTAAAATGT
Organism: Gadopsis marmoratus; assembly: GCA_036023855.1. Taxonomy (NCBI): domain Eukaryota; kingdom Metazoa; phylum Chordata; class Actinopteri; order Centrarchiformes; family Percichthyidae; genus Gadopsis; species Gadopsis marmoratus. The sequence goes on along the minus strand of JAVQJF010045734.1, from coordinate 12,065 downwards.
TTTGGCTTCCCTTTTGGGGAGCTGTCGTGTGATCCAGTTTTTATACTGTCTATGGTGCCACCACGGGCTTTTCTCACTGTCCCACTTTCTCTAATTGTCACAGCTGTCCTCTCTTTAGATTCCCTTTGAGTGTGCAATTCCATGTGTCTTCTCAAATGTGTCAACTTATATTTCAACAGATATGAAAAGAGTGCTGCATTGAAATACAAGTGCACCTAAATCTGTTTTCGGCTTGGAAGATTTATTTCTGCCTAAATGTTAGTGGTATGGTTTTGGTGTAGCATGTCACAGTTGGCCTCCCCTTTCAGGCTTTTACAAAAGCTCAGATGTTTTTCAAGCTGTCGCTGGCATTGACACGCAGTGATGCTGCCTTTCATTTGAAGGCAGGGAAACCTCAACAAACACGATGCTGAGCACTCAAGCTTGATTGATGACCTGTTCTTATTGATACAATCCCTCACATGTGGTTTGGCCATTGAAGCACATGCAGTTAACCAATAAAGAACAGATCGAGGTTTGATGCGAAGAGCAGATGAAGATTACAGACTTTGGATCCTGTTTTAATTCAACTCACTACATTGTCATTGGCTGGTTAAAATGACGCCAAAGGACAGTTATATTTTTCAACTTGTGATTATTGTACCTCAGAGGTTTTTAAATGGGATTTCTGTCATGCTTCGTGTTCCCAATGGCAGGAGCAAGCAAGAAAGTAAGGATACTTTCAGTAGAAGACCTTTTTCACATCAGACATGTTGACACGTCATAGCAGGAAAAGCACAGGCTGAAGAGGTAGTCATCCTTTAATCCCAGGGTTGGTGGTTCGATCCCGCCTCCTGCTGTCCTTGGACAAGACACTGAACCCTAAGTTGCTCCCCGGTGGAGGTCAGCACCTTGGATGGCAGCTACTTCCATCGGTGTGTGACTGTGTGTGAGAATGGGTGAATGAAACCAATCTGTAAAAGTGCTTTGGGAACTGTTAAGGTTAATAAATACTATATAAGTGAAGTCCATTTAAAGGCGAATTTAATAACATTAATGATGGCTGTTTTCCACTTAGGTCCTGGTATTGTGCGTGCTGGTTTGCTGGAATAGCTTACTGGGAGACTTGGTTGGACCTGAGCCACCTTTCCTCTTGTAATGATTGTGTATGGGAAAACATTGCGTGATGTGCAATTTTGTGGCCACTATGTGCTTCACAGGCGTTACTGACACAGAGTGCTGTTGTTCTTCACCAGTAGTGAAAACTATTCAGGGTTGACCTTCTTACAGTTATGTAAATCAGTGGAATCCCACTAATTATTGGAGCCTTGTCTTGTTCTGTCATATTTGATGACTAAACACTTGCACTTCACTGACATCTTGATGTTAAAAGAGAAGTCTTTGTGTTGTTAAGGACCTCTTGTATGTGAATCCATGAGTGCACTGCATCATTGTGTTCACCGTTACAACACCTTTCTCTATCTAGGACAGGAACAATAGTGATCCCATAGTACCAATGCTGGGCAATGCCAGACACATTTGCAGGAGACGTCATGGAATCCAATTCACATGTCTGATATCAGTCTTAGTGATCTTGTTTTGGGGGATTCCATCCATTTTCCCCACTTTACTACAAAAGTCGGTACTTGACTGAAGGTCACTGCTACTCCTTAAAGGCAGATACTTTAATAGCTCTGACCAAATAAAATCTCCTGAACATGTCTGTCTCCATTATGATGAAACAATTATCTGCTGCTAAAAGCGACCATGGCATGTATGGTTTCAGCTCAAAGTTTATTGACCTGTGCTGACACAGGCCAGTCCTCTGCTTTGAGCCGGTTGAGGAAGGCTTTGCTTGCTTGCTTTTTCACTTCTGCTTCACTCTTCAGTCATATTACGTGTTTTAGACTTGGAAGTCTTGATATTTTGATCCGCCCCAAACCAATTCGTAGAGAGCAATCATTTTAAGTTACCGCAGAAGCAATTTATGAATTGCTTATTTGTATTTTCATGGCTAATTTCTGGTGCTATTTGTTTTGGCTCTAGCACAAGAGGATTCCCATTTTAATCTCTGCTTACAAAGATCTGGTTAGCTCTGTTGTTTTTGCACTCAAGGAAACAGCTGTCATTCAACCCCAGACCTATTTGAATCACTCAAAAACAAAAAAATCAATGCTGAGGTCTGGGTTATAGGAAGGTTTGATTTAAATAAATGTTCCTGAATGAATGTGGCAATGATGGGGAAGGTACAAAACTGCTGTAAAGAGGTAAAGCTGGTTGTCCACTTTTCACAGGGTTGGCAGTAAGGTCCCAGGCTCCTCCTGTCCACATGTCGAAGGGTCCTTTAGAAAGACACTGAACCCAAAATTCTTCCCAATGGGTAGACAAGTGTGAGAGTGTGTAAATGGGTAACTGCGAGGCTAACTGTAAAGCGCTTTGTCAAGGCAAAGAAGAGCTATATAAGTGCAGTCCATTATAAAAGCTCAGAGGAACCTTGATTTTGCTGGGTGCTGGCTGCCAATTCCAATGCCAAAAGCTGTAAAATGATAATTGGAATGATTTGGAATTATGTGTCTACTGATGAGGAATGAGGAAAAATCTCTGAATCCACAAGGCGTCTGCAATCATGACTCAGCTGCTGCTTTGATTAGCTCTCTATTCACAAACATTTGTAATAGTTGTCGGGCTGATTGATGATTTTTATAGGCTTGAAGGTGCAAAGGTTGGTGAATGATATTCCCCATTAGAAATGAATGACACATTATTACATGGCAAAACGTCATATTAACAAACACTCTTGGATTTTTATTTAGGCCCCAATTCAGAAAACTATGAACCATATAAACATATAAACTATGTTTATACTGCCAAAATGTATTTATTTATATATTATATATACGTTTTGCTTGACTTTCAGTTTAGCATTGTGAACTGGATTTTCTGCAATGCCTGATATATTGGTTGATGACAGCTGCTTAGTTGCAGGCTGATGTTGTTAGGTAGGTAGTAGGTAAGAGGTAGGTAGGGCGAGCATGTCGTCATATCCATAGCCAAACAGTCCGGTTGTGAGCCAGGTGCTTACTTTTTGCGGTTGTCGGGACAAGTGTGGGCGGCAACCATATCAGCTGCGTATGTGTGTGCATGTGCGTGTATGCGTGTGTTTGAACCTGATGCATTACTGACAGGAGCGGGCCCTGCTGCAGCAGTGAGCCATTGTTTTCCTTGGCAGAGATTAGCGGCCCCCAGGGGCTGTGCTACAAAGGGAGCTCTGTTACCCACTAGAGTGCTTTATTGTGCCCCAAATTACCCCCGTGGAGAGGGGAAAAACAGCATGGCAAATATCGAGCATGTATAATGTCAATGAGCAAAGTGACAGCTGCTTAGTCCAGACATTCCGTGCTGCAGGCTTCAGAAATGCTGCTTGTGAAATGTATGGCATTTTTGCCGTGTTTCCACTTTGATGCTTGTGTTTAGACCCCCTCATTTTATCGCATCAGAAGAAAGAAACAACGTTGTTTTCTGTGGCTTTACTTCCTAACGAATGCTTGTTCATTTTCATCCAAATGGGTAGAGGTACAACAGTACATCCCCAAATTCCTCTAAGACGGCTCAAACCTCCCAAAAAGATGAATGGGGTCATGCCGAAAAAGAGCAATAATCTTCAACATCCTAGGGGACTGGTTTTTTAAAAGTGTCAAGATCAAAAGGCTTGACTGACAAAGCACACTTTTTACTATTGCAGTGGCAACCCATAAGCTTTTAATGTTGGAAATTACAGTCATTAAGTACAAGCCGTACAAGCCTTGGATCTTGACGGAGGCTTTGAGGAGTTAACCACAAATCAAAAAAACAAGCCCATAGCTGAGATAAAGAGGGCTGTATGTAAATATGAGCCCTTTGTACTCGTGCAGTGCAGAGCGCTCGTCTGCGGTGTCTCTTATCGTTCCAAGCAGCGTGGGATTGACATGGTGGCGATGGTGTCATTGGTTTAAAATGATGGGAAAGGAGGAAGGGAGGTCAGAAGGAGAAAGAAAATGATAATGAACAAGTAAGCGGGAGAGAGATTATAATAAACAGATGTGACACTGGGGAGAAGTAAAAGTAATACCACTCAGTTAAATAGGAGGGGATGAAAATAAAAAAAAGAGAAAACAACATGGGAGTGCTTGTTAGCAATCATTCTGGAATAAATGACACTACACTCCATCCATCCATTGCAAAGATGGTGTAAAGAAACAGTTTGAGACTCATTCTGCATCATTCTGAAAGGCTTCTGTCAAAGTCTTTGCAGCTACACAGTCAGTCTTAGCAGCCTTTTCACTAAAGTTTCCAGTTTCCAGTCTATTGAGCAGGAACATTGTTATTTTGTAGAAACATAGTTTGTGTGTATGGCTCTCCTTGTGTCAGCACGCCGCCATGTTACATTCAAGCAACGTGACATGTCACATACTTTTACCTTCATTACGGTCATTAAATGTTTGATTTTATTATTCAAAATACTGGGCTGTCTCTATGTCACACACAAATTGATTTGCAAATCACCGCGTAATGATGCAAATCATACAAACATTGTGTCACCGGTTTATAAAGTGGTCATGCTTAATGTGCCTACATGCACATCCAGCAGGCAAACATTAGCATTCACGTGGAGCGCCACTCCTTGCCATAAAAAGTCCAATATTCATTCTCCATTTGGCTCAGTTTTGGTCTCTACCAACCCCAGAGAAAAATACCTCGCTCTTTGTCTCTAAATTGCTTTCTTGTTGAGGTAGCTGCTAGCTTTGTCTGCTATTGCTGGGCAGGTAGCATTCAGAATGTTTATCAGGCCTTTTGAGTGGTTAAAGCTTTGGGAATCGCCATGGTTGAAAAGTGAAGTCCATGTCCACCTTTTAGACAACTCTACAGTAAATTTGTGTGTCATGAATCTAAAGCAGACCTGGGCATCGTACGGCCCTTTGGCTGTCCCTGACCGGCCCGCGAGAGGTCAATGGTAAATTAGTGGGACGCCATTTTCTCGTAGCGTTAACTACAGTTCATTAACCTTAATAGCGGGTCGAGGGCAAAGCAAAGCACGGGGCATCTTCGTCTCTCTCACTTGGTGCGACTTTATTTACACCGGAATCACCTTAACACCACAACGTGATCCACTCCTCTCACTTCCGTACATCATGTAGTTCCCCACGTACCCTACATACACACACACCTAGTTATCTTTTATAACATAATGCTGAGAAAATAATCTCTAAAATAAACGTTCACAAAACAAATCTCATCTTACATAAGCAATCAAACGTAAAAGTGTTCATCATTCACGCAATACAACTGAGCGTTGCTTTTATTTTGAAGGTGTCGGCTACTTTTTAAAATGTACGTAAATCCGTGCTTGTGGGCGTGGCTGCGACCGTTTGACCTTCACCGTGTTTTGGTGAACAGGTGTTTACAAGAGACGTGAGTCAGCTGTTAGCCCTCAAAAATGTCAGCTCACGTAAAAAAAGAAAGATTGATACGGAATGTAGAGTTTTTAACAAAACATGGACTGAAGTCAAAGGTGAAGCCGTGTGCTGAGTCTGTGGAGGACAGATCGCTGAGTTTAAGGATCACAGTTTGAATCACCATCACCAGACTAAACACACAGAGAGAAACAAGAACAGGACTGATGCATTGTGGGAATGAACATCTGAAGCTTTGCTACGCTGCAAAATCAGCACGATCTTTTTGCCAAGCTGCACACATTATGGGATGGAGCAGTCAAAGCCAGCTTTCTGATTTCCCACAACATCACTAAAAACAGTGAGCCGTTCTCTGCCTGCGAACAAACGTTCTCAGTGATGAAGTTTAACAAATCCAGATCCAGATCTTCTGAGGTGCATCAGTTAAGGACAGACAGCTGACCGTCAGTGACAGACATTCAGTTCAACGCAGACTTGATTTGTCTCACTGAGCAAGAAAAAAAGAACTGGAAAAAGCAATTGGACTATAAACAGACTAACAATAGTACTTTTAATTTTTTTGTATAAAGTTAATTTAATGTTGGTCTTTGAACTACTGCAAAAACATGCTCCTTTTCAACATTGTTTTTGTGAATGTTGATTAAATAATGATATAATGTTGGCATTTTTACTATTCCTGCTCCACATTTTCATAACATAATTCATAGCTGTAATATCTACTCTTATCAAAACCACACAATTTACTGCTTTTTATAAAGAAATAACATTTATATTGACTTCAGCTTATTGGTCCGGCCCTCCTCAACAGTCTCAGTTTCTCATGTGGCCCCTTGGGAAAATTAATTGCCCACCGCTGATCTAAAGCAACGTGCTAAAAGAGGCTCAAACACCTCGAGCTGCTGAGATGGTTGTTAATTTGCTGTGACTTTGGTACGGGCAGCAACAGTCTGATATCACAGAGTCTGTTCAGTGTAAATATCAAAAATATACATGAATGCATCTTTAATTATTTTCCCAATGTGACAACAGTTGCATATCGCGCCGCTCCCTGAGAGTATGGTCGCTTCCGCAGAGTGAGAAAGCTAGCTTGCAGTGCAGTGTTGTAGTTGCCCTTTGAGTGGCCACTGTGGTGAAAGGCTGGTGGGCAGGGGTGACTCGGCCCTCTCCTCATTGTTCCCAGAGCTTGGTATTCCTCTCATAGCATGGCCCGGGCTCTAGAGGATATGCTTTTAAAGATCCCAGGCCCTCCTAATGGCCCCACTCATCTCTCCAACTCTCACTTTTTAACAAAATTTCTTTATCTTTCACCTCCGAATGGAAGGTGAGTTTATTCACCAAAATAACAAAATTCCTTCCAGATTATTTGTATATAGGTTTTAATCACACCCCATCTCCACCTTCTCCATATATCTCTCTCTTCCATTCTCTCTTTTATCCTTCCTCTCTCGGGCCTCTCTCTCTGTCTTTCCTTCCTTTTTTCTGAGTGTCCTGCTCAGCTGGCCAGCACCTTTTCACTCCTTGCCTCGGGAATTGTCCCCTGCATGTCAAGTGTAGCCATTAGAAGGAAGGGTTTGGATGAGAGGTGCCTTTCAGGTCCCCGTCCTCATCACCTTTGAATGGAGACAATAGAGCTGTTCTTTATGTCCAGATGACCACACACGAACACACACCCACATGCATATACTGCCAGGAAACCTTCTAGTGTGATGCAGCAGTAAGGACCCGTACGGTAAACTGACATTTAAGGAAAGCGTATGTTACAGAACAAAGCCACGATTGCTGTCTTCGACTGTTGTCGTCAAGACATCACTTGAGTAAAAATGTATTTATGACAAAGTCCAAAGTAGTGGAGACTGCATTGCACTTTAAAGCTGCACTGAGTGATTTTATTTGGCTTTGTTTTGGTCTCCCCAACTCCTGAGAGAATATATGATCTGACACTAACTTTGGCATCAATGTGGTCCTAGGCAGGAAGTGTACCGTGGGTTTTATCAGACCGTATTTCTGTGAAAGGGTTGAGAACATATTTTGCCAGCTGTGAAACCAAAACAACAATCTAAAAGATGCTAAATATGCTATAGAGCAGAGGGTGCAACCGTATGTGTATTCATCCCAAACGGTTTGGTACAGGACGTTCGGTTCGATATGTGACTCCCTCGGTTCGGTATGGTCAATAAAGTCTATTTCTGTTTCCGCGGAACTGAAATTCTAGGTTTTGGCAGTGCACCAGTTGTTGTCTATCGACTGTAGCATGTAGGTCGGCTTAGCCCAGTTAGCCAGATGAGTCAAATTCACGCAGTGTCACAATACAAATCAGAACCCAGAACTGGAGGATCGTCCCATGATGCACTGTGGGATCATTAGGATCAAACTATAGTTAAACATTTCTGAAGAATGAGCAAAGATGAAGCTCTATCCTCATATGTTTTGTGCTCTACCCTTCAACAATCTATGCACAGGAAATTACTAATCATTCTACAGAATTGTGATGGTTACTTCATACACATTTAGCAAACCCTTTTGAAACTTGTTGACTAATGTGCCACAAATACATCATCATCAGTAGAGGTAAGAAGTTCAAGTCTTGCCAGATCCTGCCCCAATCAATGCTCCTACTGTTTGGTCAGTGCTGTTAGGAACCTATTGTATGCAGGTTTTTTTCATGGGCATTTTATAAAACCTTTCGTGTCTTAGGTGGCATCATTTCTCTCAATCAGGAGTTTGCTTATTTGGCATCGTGGTGGGAGGGTGGAGCTGGTTTGTGTCAGCAAGAGCTCGGCTTTGACACAACATGTCACAGTCCCGGTCCACTGACGTTCGCTGGCTGGCTTCTTCTAATAAGACCAGCCACGCCACAGATTACAGGAGACACCTTTAATTGTTTCAGGTTCTTCTGTGGCAGCTAGGCCTGCTCAGGCCACGTGGATTTGGATTTGTCTGTCTGAGCTTTTTCCAGAAGATTCACACTTTGACAATCAATGAAATTCATTCTTGGGGCCATGGAGCGGCTGAGAAAGACCTGAAGCTCAAACTCCAAAAGCTCCAGTTCAAAGAAGGAGAGCTGAGATAAATTGGCCTGCTGAAAGTGATAACTGCTGGGACCTAAGATTTTAATTTAGCTTGATGGATCACAGTTCAACATCAAACTTGAAGTGTTTTGACAGATTTGCAAATGAACTTAAAGTCCATCTGTCCAGAGACTAAATTGCCATTTTGTTTCACTGAATCCCTGAAAACGTCAGAGATGTAAGCAGAGATAATAGGAAAAGAAAATTTGATTTTTCAAAGATCATAGTCGATAAAAATAAATACCCCTACACGTATGTTCTCACTGAGATGCACAGACACTATCTTTTAAGTTATACAACAGGTTTCAATTGAACCAGACGTTATCTAAAAGAACTCTACACAAACGGCTTTGAAATCTTATAGTTTATCTGGCAGTTAAATGTTTTTTTTAGGCATTATAGCAAAGCATTATATATCACAGCCTGTGTGAAAGGACAATGGGATCCAGGCCCAGACATCGTGCTTGGCAATCTTAATCCCAGAAACTATGAGGAATTCTCTAGCCAGGAAACCTAAAGAACACTCTCTTTTAAGGACACAATGCAAACTTGGCATTCACCAGATTCTCCGCCAGCTCTTTTAAAGCCACGGGTGTCAGGACATATTACTCTCTCTGCTAACTTTTTACAAGATGTGGCAGTGTGCTTTTCTGAGGAGTGGACCATGGCAACCTTATCTAAAAGGTCTCTTAAGTGCCTGGCTTTAGAAAGTGACTTACAGGAAGTTTTAAACACACACATTAAAACAAGCTGGAGGGGGATCATAGAATGGAAGGGGGGTTATTGCAGGTCTTACGACGACATTCCCATTCCCACCACCACGGGTTTGTATAAGCCCCTTACTGATAATGCGCCATACAGTCTGGCCTCCATGCTTGCCTCCTTGACTGAAAAGTCACTCATACCAGTGGATTAGCAGGCTGCGCGGGGGCCCTCCACCTCTAAATGGCAGAGGTTGTGTGTAATGTGCCCATGATGGACGTGCTGCGACATGTAGCAGCTAGTTCCAGCGCTCCGCCACCCTCCACCTCTCTGTCTCTTTCATGCTTCCTAGCATCCCTCCCTTCATCCATTCTTCAAATCCTCCCTCCTCCCCTACCTAGTTGCTACATCTGTGTTGAGTAGTATGAATCAGGTGGGAGGCCTATCCTCCCCCTGCACTAACAAGAATGTCAAGATAATCTTCAGGTGGCTGGTACACACACAGGCTTATTCCCAGGGCTGATTGCTGACCTCTCCGGCTAATACACACAGCTCTACAAAACACAGCAACTTGCAGGTCTTTTGGCGCATCCCACTGTGAAGGCACAAACAAGGCCGGCTGCTTACGTGCATTCCAAATGCATACAAACACAGAAATTGGTTAACCCTTCTTTTTGTTTTCGGAGCCAGACTCAGTTTGAGTGGTCTTTTGAAGAGAAGACGCCACTTGTGCATTGCCTGCATAGTCTACCATTAGACGTCACGTGTAAAGAGAGACGCTGAGAGTGTGGAGGGCAAGATTTTGTCATCATGCATTGTTTCACAGCAATGGCACACAAAGTTAGCAAATAGCTGGTGAACACAGCGGCGCATTTAGCAGTTAAAGAGCTAGTCATTTTTCATTGGAGTTTATAGAGACCAAAAGAGAACTCTGCCAGGTGGCCAGAAGCATGACCTCAAAATGAATGCTTATGCTGCTACGTAATTGCTGGATGTGAAAATCGGAAAAATCGAAAAGCACACCTAATGGAGCTTCTGTCGACAGTATGTCACATAAGAAGTTTCTTCTTCTGCCTTCTTTCCTTCCTAATCCTGGGTACACCTTTATGTAAAAATCTACTTGTGTTGTCAGGCTATTAAAAAGGTTTCATTCCCACTACAAGACATTCTACATTGACCCTAATGGCGCAAATTTGACACTACACAAATTGAATCTTTACTAAGTAAAAGATTTAGTTGAGAGCAAAATACTAATTCCTATAAATGTTCAACATGATTAAAGTACTTATTTAGCCTCTCTTCTCTTGGCAATCAATTACTTTCAATAGATGGTGGCCTCTGTGAAAAAGAAGATAAGTTGTTCCTTGCAGCTCTTAATAATGTTAATTTATCCAAAGTGAAGATTTTTCTTCATCCTGTCTTCCCACAGGTTGAAGCACTCAGCAAGTAAGCAAAGCTCATTCCTGGCTGACAGGATGGCGTGATTGCAAGTCCTCCAGTTGGTCCTTCTAAGCTCAAGACCCTCCCTGCTTATCAATTCTTCATAATTTATCAGTAAGGTAAGGAAAGTTATTTTATCGGGTTTAAGCACGGTCTTCACTGTGGCCACCAAAGTTTCCACCACTCACAGAAAATGACATCAGTGGGTTATTATAGTGAGCGCAGTCAGCTTGCATGCAGAGACAACATACAGTCATTGCAATGAAAATCCATTGATGATGCTATTACCAGTGTGTCCTACAGGAGTGATTAAGCTACAGCTGTCTGGGGTAAGAACATCCAGCTAATGACAAATGGGGAACACCTGTGTCTTGTGCCAGGCGTGTGTCAGTTCCTGTGTGTGTTTCATAGTATAACCTTATAAGGGCTGCTTCCCTTGTGGCCGTGCCGTTATGAGACACGAGGTCCAGCCGACCTCCTGCACGTATGAGTTATGAAATGACTGTCTGTGAGTTGGCAGCATGGGTTTAATTGTTTCAAGCCCCTCCCTTTCCCCTCGCCTTACTTTTGCTCAAGTAAGTAAGTAGTTTCTACATTGCAACCTCATCTGCTGTGTGCGTGTGTGTGTGTGTGTGCAGCCAGACAAATGTGTAAGGCCTTGGCTCAGCCAGCTGCTCCCAGAGTCGAGGTGGAGCACCTGCACACTGACTTACTCATTCGCACACATACACACACAGACACGGATTTACACATTTACACACATTTTAGATTGTCTGGCCGTGGGATTACAACTGGCTGTCTTCTTTGAATCATCTGAGTCACACCACGCATTTCAGACGTGCATCAAAATAATGAAATCCATTTTACTTGCTGTCAGCCCACATTAATCACTTCATGTGCCTCGGAACGATATAAAATCAACAAGACCGTGAAGCAGGTCTTGAATATATAATTATCCTATTAACGCAGGATAACACTGCTTTATTAACGCAGCTTTGAAAATGTTGAAAATGTTGAAATGTCATATAATATTCATTGTCAGTATTAAGGACTTGCGATTTGCTTTTGAAGATGTTGGCACATTTTGTTTTTCAGAATAACTAGAACTGCTAGGACTAGGTTTGAAACTGAAGATGTATTTGATGTGAATCATTCAATATTTATGATGGATCAAATTCATTCATTCATTCTCAATACTGTTTATCTGAAAGGGTCACGGGGGGGCTGGAGCCAATTCCAGCTGACATTGTGCGAGAGGCGGGGGAACACACTGGACTGGTCGCCAGTCAATCACAGGGCAGACGAACACACAGCCACATTCACACCACATTCACACAACGATGGGGACACAGTTGCCATGCTGGCCTCCACCGGGGGCAACTTGGGGTTCAGTGTCTTGCCCAGGGACACATCGACATGTGGACAG
>JAVQJF010045729.1:0-45271 GCA_036023855.1 Gadopsis marmoratus | reverse complement strand
ATTGTTGGGTCTGTAGATATAGAGTTGGCTTGGACTTGCTCTATATTAACAAGTGCTATGAGATAACTTTGTTATGATATAGCACTATATAAATAAAATTTGATTTGATTTGATTTGATTTGATCTATAACTTTAAATTAATCAATAAATAAATTATCCCATGAACTGTGTGAATGCAGCTTGTTTTCCCACAGCTTCACGCTGAGTGGAGGAGCAGTACGAGCGTTCAAACACTGATTTATTACTGCCAAAAGTGAGTTGTGACAAACTCCAAAGCATCACTAAACCCATATTTTCCCCGTCGCCTATGGTTACTCGCCTACATCCTCCTCATCCCACACAAGGTCATTCAAAAAATTATATAATGTTTGACAAAACTGTGTCTTTCAGTAACCTCATTTCCATCAATAAATATCTCTACCGAACAGACTGCATGTGCAGGTCTGCTCGACCGCCATTTTATGGCGTCTCCTAACAGGCTAGGACTCCTGTGGAGCACTCCTAAATATCCAGCCGGTTCTCATTCCCAAGGCGTCAAATAAGGACGCTGCTGTCACAGCCCTCAGCGTCTCATACAGACACACAAAGTACCCTTTAGCGTCTATATATGAGACAGATTGGGCTTTCAACCTAACCATGTAGTTTTGTAGCCTAAACCTACCTTGTGTGTCAGTATGAGATGCCGAGGCGCACCAGGCTTTCAACATAAATCCATTCACGTCAGGCCTTTCACCCAGGAGAGAAGGGTTCGTGTCTTGCGTGGAACCAAAAGCCAACGTTGACAAATTCAAAGTTTGAATTTACAGAACGTTACATACATGACTCACGCCAAAGCATGATCTTTTCCTAAATCTAACCAAGTAGTTTTGCTTCCTAATCTTAAAGGGTACTTTGTGCGTCTGCATGAGACGCCAAGGGGCGTGAAAGCAACGTCTGTATTTGACGACCTGGGATGAGAATGTGTTGAACTATCAGCACAGACAGGAGTCAAAAAATAGGTGCTTAAAAACGTTTACCTCCAGGCCTAAAGGCAGGACCGAAAATGCATCACTATGAGAGTTTTGGGCCCATCTGGACATATTTTCTACTCAGATGCTGGGAAAGGTATACTCACAGGTATACTGCATCTTAGACGACGAATTCAACTGTGAGGAGAAAAGTCAAACATCCTGTAGGCATAGAGCAAGTGGGTATTAAGAGCTGGTGTATGACCTGGTGACCTGCATGCATCATCACATTAACAGAACCCCCCTCCCTGACAACACTCCTCTTCTCCTCTTGTGATGATGATAAAAATGTAGAGACAGACAGTGATGTAACAGACGTGTCTAGCAATGTAACACCGCGCTGAAGCAGTGATACTGGTTTTTCCTTGTTTTGGCCTTCTTGGGTGAATTATGTTGCTACAGTGGTTTCCTGTTTATAGCATAACATCCTCCAACACTGATCATTTAAGCAGGAACGTTTTTTTTGTACAAACTAAGTGCACCGTGTGGGCCAAAAAGTACATTTGAAAGGTAGCACCTGGCAACATAATCATTAATGAAACTGCTTTTGTCAGTTTGTGGTGTTTTGGTCATAACAAATGCCACAAATGGAGCTCAAAAATGCCACCAGCGGGTGTCAGTTTGTGAAACGTATCACCCAAATTGTCCTCAGTTATTTTTCACCATTGTAGCTGTCATATTTTTAGCAGTCATATACTGTATTAGTCATCAATCTTAGTTTTTTCTCCCACACACTGAACACAGATTGTGGTCCACACTTTGATTTTCTCACCATGACAACACTGATAATGGCTGTTAAATGACATTGGCAGTAGAGCTGCGACACTCAATTCAATTCAATTCAGTTCAATTTTATTTAGATAGCGCTATATCATAACAGACTTATCTCATAGCACTTGTTAATATAGAGCAAGTCTAGACCAACTCTATATGCATAGACCCAACAATTCCACCATGAGCAGCGCTAGGAGACAGTGGCAAGGAAAAAGTGTCTTTTAACAGGCAGAAACCTCGAGCAGAACCAGGCTCTGGGTGGGCGGTCATCTGCCTCGACCGGTTGGGTAGAGAGAGAAAAAAAAAGATATATATGGAGAGAGGGGGGGTAGAGTGGAAGCATGATGAAAAGAGAACACAGCTCTGTTATGATATAGTACTATATAAATAAAATTGAATTGAATTGAAATGTAGGACATTTAGTTGTAATTAAGTATTTTTACTAGTATTGGCAGGGATCTGAGTAGTCCGTCCACCACTGTATTTGGGTATCACACGATCAGTGGAGGTAGATGTAGGTGAGGGGAAAGTGGATATGTACAAAAAAAGTACAAACAGTTAAATGCATACGTTATTTCCCACACAATACTAGTGTAAGTCAGATTCAAAGTGGAAAATCAAGATGAGAGACCGAACCCAATATGCATTGTCATTCTTTCAGGTCATTAGTTCATTTTAAGTCAGTTTTTGATGATAATTTTCAGGCCCCACATCTCTACTTTACATTACACTACATCTGTGAACTGTGGCAGATTCAACGATTCTCAGACGCCAATTAGGCAAAAACTTTTGTTTTTAGTGTATTTAATCAACAATGTTAGGGAAAACAGATAGGGGAGCAAACTTAACTTCTGTTCAGGGAAAAGTCTCTTATTCACTCAGTCTCATTCGGGGGGGGCTCACTCGCACTCTCCTCGGCATTCCCTTGCCGTCACCTTGGCGGGTATCTCTGTGTCTCCCTGCGTCTCTGACACCGACTGCCACTCTTTATGCCGTCCAGCCAGTTGATTGGTCGCCTGTAGTTCCTGTCAGGTGATGGTTGACAGGTGCGCTCCCGCTCAGGTGTGCCTCAGGCCGTACTTAGCGTATGGGATGTACACTCATTGGCTGACTCAGCCGTGCCTCCTCCTGGGGCTCCGCCTCCTGGGGGGCTGTGGGTCAGCTCTCCATCCTGGTCTGCCACAGAACCCCTTCGTCCAAAAGGGACTAACAAAAGGTGTTACATAGAAAATACATAGATTTACATACATGTCATTTACAGTGGGGACACGTCCCCACCACTTTAAAGCATAAATATCTGCAAGTAACTTGCACCAAGAAATGTTAACTAACACTTTGAGAAAGGTTTATTTGCATTGTCCAATGATGGATATGGACGACTGTAAATTGCTGCTACGTTGTGCATTTAATGCTGAGTATTTTCTTATTGTAGACTCTGTAGTAGCCTAGGCTGTGACGTTTTGGTTCGCCGTTATGCATTTTCTGTCCTGACCTGCCGTCATTTTCTACTCTGTGTGTGAATGGGTGAATTAGATTATGGTTCACGCTTAGATTACAATGTTACTGATGTTAAAATAAACAACCAATAGTATTAGTGGTACAACAGCTACACTACTAGTTGTGTGCTTTCTCTTTACAGTGTCTTTTTACACTGCTTTGGGAACCATTTCAACGGTTTAAAAATGCTGTATAAGTAAGAGTCCATTTACCATTTACCTCATCCTGACCACCCTATTACATTTCCTAAAATCACATATGTTTGGACTATTTAGAAAAAAACTTAATCTGAGTCCTTGCACGCCTGGGTCTGGCCCAAATCTTTCTAGCAAAAATGCTGTCCCCATATGAGCCAGTTCGCAGCCTTAGATCCTCAGGTGGGGCCCTACTGGTCGTTCCAAAGTCGAGGCTTAAATCTAAAGGTGACCGTGATTTTGTCATCAGGACCCCTTGACTCTGGAACGACCTGCCTGAGGAGATAAGGCTCGCAGAATCCGTAACCTCTTTTAAATCACTTCTTAAAGCCCACTTGACTAGACTCGCCTTTTGTGTGATGTCGTCTTTAAATCATCTGTACATCATTATTATTGTTTTAATATCATCTTTTTTGTCTTTGTTATAATATATTACAAAATATTGACCTTTCGAAAAGATTCAAGTTTCTGAAAATTATCTTCAGATTAGGAAATATAGAAGCTTGGAAATCAATTCCACTGGGCATTTTGGCATGTCTATGAATGTACTGATGGAGAGGCAAGGACTTTTTAACGCCATCCATAGAAAATTTCAGGTTGACATTCCAATCAGGACCTCGCTCAAAATTCTAAATGCAGTAAAAAACCCAATAATATTATAAGCCTTACCCTAACCCACTAACCAGCCAAGATCTCCAAAAATGGGATAAACACCACACTTGGAGTTGACAGACACACGACCAATAATGCATTCAGCATTAAACGGGCCATCAAACAGTTCCTATCTAGCGATCCCCAGTCCTACCAGTACAAGGCCCTTCGGTGCCAAACGTCCTCTCTGCCAGCTGGTTCTGCAGCGTTACACCCCAACACCATGGCTTCAGGACAGACACCAAACTATCTGTCCCCACCAAAAAAGACTTATATCAAATATTGGAGCGAAACCACCAAATCACAAAGTAAATTAGAATTGTATCTGACCCTAAACAGAGAGTACCTGAGCACCGTGACTGATAGAAAACTAAGGACAACGTTGGCAGTCTACAGACTGAGTGGACACCGCCTGGCCATAGAAACAGGTGGCCACAGGCAGAGCAGGGAGGCCAAGCTGTGTTCACTTTGTCATAACAGAAAGGTTCAGACAGAACCTCACTTCTTACTAAACTGTGAGAAATGTAAGGACTTGAGAGAGGTTCTTTTTCCCCAGTCTTTAACTGCCCTATCCATGTGGGGAGAAAAGTCAGTGTGCAGTATTAGCTGCAAGATATGTTGACTGTTGCCGTACACTAAGGGAAACGTGCGCTGTACTAAATGTTTGAGTGACTACCTGTAGATAAGTATTACAGATGGCAATGTTTTTTATTTATTTTTTTAATTATTATTTATGTTACTTAATGCCTTGATTATATTGCACTTCTGTACTGCTTTGGCAATATCGATTCCTGATCTGTCATGCCAATAACACTTATTTGAATCTGACAGAGAGAGAAAGAAAGAGAGAGGGAGAGAGAGAGAGAGAGAGAGAGAGAGAGAGAAATAAGGGCGGCGAGGCTACAACTCTTGCTAATAGCCAACCGTTAACAAAACAACCATTGTTAGCTGTTGCATACAAGTAATATTCATCAAGTCAAGTCATTTACAAAAAGCTTAAATTAAATAATATTTATAACCATTTTGTGTAATGGCCCCTCGCATGCTTGATCCATCCGTGGCTGACCATGGGAGCAGCAATCAGATTTGTACTCGTGCACTCAATTTCACAATGGGTAAGATTAATGAACGAGAACCACGAGAAGCAAACCAAAAGGGGAAAGAAAAAAAAAACAATCGCATATGCATATTTCTGCCTTTATATGTAGAATCTTCAGATTATGCACTTGGCCCCTGACATTCACTCAACATCACTCATTGCTTTCTGTAAAAAATAAAATACATGCAAAGGAATGCTCTCAGCTTTATTGAGACAGCAAGCTGAGAGGAGTATGATGAAAGAAGACACAGGCGGGCGCACTGAACTCCTTTAGGTAATTTATCGACGCAGATACACATGGCCCCAACCACACAAGCACCTATTTGAGCAACGTTTGCCTCTGTGCTCCAGCATTGTTCAATATTCCATACAGACCCACTCTATGTGATCTACTGTGTGTGTAATTGTATTCATTCATCCTCATATGCCCAATAAACAGAGTTGTGGTGCCGGTAATGTGTTGGAAAACCACCAGATGTTGTGCAGCAGTGTCACGGTGTTCGTGACAGGAGTGTGGTTCGTTGAACATTTGTTTTCTCGATTAGCATCTGTTTTTCTTTCACTCCGTGAAAATGTTCTCCCTCTGTACAGCAACGCTCCCCACACCGTCCGGACATTATTCACCCCCTAAAATAATTTCACAAAGTTTGTTTTAGAAAGTTTGCACCAGTGTTTTAAGAGTTGCTGAGGCAACACAAAGATGTACATTTGTATTGGTGAGTGGTCGTAGATTAGCTTGTTTGAGAGGTGAGGATGATCTGCAAATCTGCAAACATGTCCTGTGGAGTATATGTGCCCAATACGAAAGAATGACGTGACTAGAAACAAAGTAGGCAAGGGGAGCGATATAACCGTCATATCATTATAATCATTCATTGTGATGTAACACAATACTCTCCAAAAACTCCTTCAGCGCAGCTTTCTTCACCGCTGTGAAAAGACATCTGGAAGTACAATTCCATCCTGCTGGTGCCAGGCGTAGGAGTAGTCTCTGACATATGTCATCAAGCACTTGTACTGGCTTTGGGGACCTAGAGAAAGAACTCAGACAGACCGTTGAGGTGTGAGAAGAATATCTGACATCCCCTCATCTTTGCTGCTCCGTGGTTCAGGGCCACATTCAGGTTCAGGTGGGGAGAGCAAAGGATTGATGGAGCCAGAGGGATCTTCATCTTGACTTTGGCATGTGCTTGGTTTAGACCAGAGGCCATTACTGCAACCCCCTCCAGACAATTATAGTCCTTCAAAAATTGTAAGGACCAGGGCTGTGACACCTTCGGCCCTCCTGCGATGTCCCTAAACTTATCTTTGACATCATTACTGTCACACACGCATAACAGAGCATAAGAGTCAGCAAATAGTCAGCAAATAGTCAGCAAAGACTTTGCAAATGACTGGTAGCAGTAGATATATCCAACGTAACATCAACAAATAGCTTCATCTTTAATTTCTTCTCCTGCTACATCAGCAACAGCTGTAATTATGTCATTATAGATTGGAACCCATGTGCCAGTAAACGCTTTATTGTTTGACAGGCTTTCATACAAACCTTTGCTGTGTTCAGACAAAGGCAAAGAAGCTCCAAATAATTGCCTCCATTATTTGACTCGTTCGCCTCATTGTGATCCCTAAAATGAGCTCTCTGTGGCAAAACGACAACACCGTTAATCAGCCTCTTCGCTCCGTCCTCGTTTTTGTCTCACCTCTTTATTGTACATTTTTATTAACCTTCTGTTGGTTTAACCAGAAGTGAATTGCTGTTCATGTATTGTAGCTGCCAAGCTAAATGCAGGTGTAGTTTGTGAAACCTTGAGCTCCATGACATCTTCTCTGTTGCGATGGCGAAATGTCCCAGTAGTAGTGTTCTACCTTTGTTGTGCATCTAACTTCAAGGAGACCACATGTTGCATCCCTGCAGTTTATGTTTGCCTGTCTATTAACCATAACTGTGATGTTTTAATTGTTGTAATTTCCTGACCTTAACTATGGATGGACTATGTATGTGATTACTGCCATCTCTCTCTCATTTTAGAAAGCGAGAATCTTAAAACCATTGTCATGGGACATGAAATCAAACTCATCGTCTTTCAATGTAATACAGGATTTTGCAGAATCGTCCAATATCAACCTAAACCCAAGACCCGTGGCAATACAAAGTCCGTACCCAACCAATTAGACGGACTATAATTTGGAACCAGGTCCCATCTCAGGTCCCTAAGGTTCTGGATGACCAGGAAACAAGAGACCTCTAGCTCAAACAGCTATGGCTTATGTTCAGAGTCAGTATGTGCCGTGTTGCTCTGCCATTACTTTTTCAAACCTGACCTTCTCCTCAAATAGCCTGTGAGAAAAAGGTTCGGCTAAAACCAAATCCTGCAACCTCCACTTGTTGTCTTCCTTTAGCCATAGTTGTGTTCTTACTAACTAGCTAGCTAAGAAATGTACAATACAACAGAGCTCACAACTGCAGCACCTACATATTATAATGCACAAACACAACAGCTAAATAGATGGATGGCATCGTACATCTCAATATCAGATATTTTTTTTATATTTCATTGTAAAATGGCCTTAATCTGACCTCACCTGTCCCACAATAAGTACTGCTTGCAGAGATGTTTTCCAGCAGACAGTGTGATCCAAGTATTACCCCAATTTACTGCTGGACAAGTAGCAGTGGAGTGGAAAGGAAGATATATATTACCCATACATCTGTAAACATGTCATTTAACGCATATTTGACGAGCTACTTTGAATTTGACAGCAATTTTATCACACTAGTTCTCCAGGAGCACATCAGGTCTTACGGTAATTTATTATTGCCTCTTGCCACAGAAATACCATTTTATTACACCAATTTACAGTGGCATTTTGAACATTTCAAATGATATTACTCAGCCTGCATGTTGGGCTGTAAAACACAGTAAATGGGGTCTTAAGTGGCAGTAGATATCTGTCAGTGCCTCCAGCCATCTGAAGCTGATGAGAATCGATAGAAGGATATTACATCTGCATCCAGCTCTCCCCTGCACAGCTGTCAGGCCAAAACCCCCTTTGGTATTTCAAATGGTGATGATACCAGGTAGCAGGCACGCATGCTGAGGCACACTAACCCACACCCATGTGGATTTGTCTGTGCACATCTGCATCTGACACATCTTACTTGAGGTAATTCCACTGACAACTTTGAAGACGAGTGAGGGTGAGAGGCTATATTAATTAAGTCTGTAGAGTGGATGGAGGAAACAGGGCGAGAGTGAGGAGGAGGAGGAAGGTGGTAAAGCGTAAGACGATGGGGTTTTAACATCAATAAATCATTACAATATTAAATTTGAGACATTAGCGCTAAATTACCATATACCTCCGCCAAGAGGACTCTGGAGTCCTCTACGCTGAAGTTCTTACTTGGAGTTATTGTAGCAGGACATTTGCTGGGTTATTGTACAGCGCATAAAGAAAGGGTGACTTCAGAAGCCACAGAAGGCATTTTACAACAGGTTTCACAGGCTGAGCATTACTCCCCATGACGAGTAAACTGGTCCCTATGTATACAATTGGTGGAGTGCCCCTTTATGCAGTCTATCCATTTGTATATCGGTGTGGACACTGCTAACATATTCTTACAGAGGACATGATGTCAAAACACTGTATTTGAGCAGAGTGTTGAGCTCAACAACCTACCTCAGGTATGTTACTCGTGAGCTGAGTAACCAGATAATGAGTGACATGGCATTTTACAAACTGAGTGAGGGTGTTCGTGAGTCAGTAAATTAAGACAATTTAAGGGTTTGTGCAGCCTTTGCGAGGGTGTTAACCTACCATAGGGTCATTTTGCCTACCATAACATGGTGAGTGCAACACTGGATGTACTACCACAAGATTATTTACATACTCTAAATGGCCTTTGTTCAACTGCAGAGAATACCAGGCATTCATTTGCAGAGGTAGAAGTAACAAATTACATTCACTCTCATTTCTGTAAAAAATTCATATTTTTATGTACTTAGAAATCGGTAACTTTACTCTTGCTTAAAGGCAGAATTAATAGTATTTGAGTACAATATTCAAGCAAATTGCTACCCCAGACAAGGAAGTTAAAGTTCAGGAATGAGGGTAAAATGGAGCGTGAGATGGACAGGCGGACTGGTGCAGGTGCTGTACCGGATCATTGTAGTGAAGAGAGAGCTGAGCCGGAGGGAAAAGCTTTACAGTCAACGTACGTTCCAACCCTCACCTATGGTCATGAGCTTTGGGTAGTGACCAAAAGAATGAGATTGCAGGTACCATCGGCCGAAATGAGTTTCCTCCATAGGGTTACTGGGCTCGCCCTTAGAGATCGGATAATCAAACCATACTTGCTTTTAACTTTTACAGATATACAGAATGTAAATTTACTAACTCAATCTTTAACATGAATTAAAACCCCTTGTTTTTTTACCGTTACAGGTTTTAATGTACTTACTGTATATTTAACTTCAAATGTAACATGGTATCATATTTCAACATGTAAACAGTAATCTGTTTATTTATGTGTTTCACGAACTTCCTAGGAACAGTATAGTTATTAGCAATAGTAACTCTGTAGATTTCTATCATAAAACTATACAACATAACATTGTCCCAAAAACATTGATTGTAAATTACAATAAAGCAATCAATGCATTCCCACCATGCTATAGTAAAGCTCATGATTAGCTCAAATGCAATGAAACAACAGCTCTTAGAGTCATGCTCACTTACTTCTTAATTACTGGTCACATGACATAACGTCCTGTTACTGACATGCTGTGACCGAAAATACAGAAACATGTAAAAATTACTTCAATCAAGACTTCTAACATGTTAACTTAGTTGCAACAAAACAGTTTGATAAGGATATTTGGTCCCATTTTAGAATTAAGCCTCATGTCTTCTGATCTGCTCCTGTTTGCCCTGTTAAATACTTGTTACAAACTCAACACTTCCTGTATCTGTTTCAATTTTTAAGCCTTCTAGTATTTCAGAGGACAGGATTGTGAAACATTTGCAGGACCATGTTATGGAGAAATCTGTGACTTCTGTGAATTCCTATATGGTAATTCAAATGTAGCTATTTCCATCTTGTGGCACTTTTTTGTTAATACAAATTATAGTTTGGCTGAGACATGAATTAACTTTAATTTATTGAATTTAAGTGCTAAAAATGCATCTTATTCTAAGTTGGCGTGGACATTAATTGACACCAGGAGTTTATCCACCACTATTTTTTCCTTTGACCTTTATTTGTTTGTGGTGACCATGTCCCCAGGCATTTCTTTGAAACCCAGCTTTTATTTGACTTTACTTTTGTTTTAGTTTATACGGAATTCATGTTTTAAATATTTGTATCTTTTTATCTGTTTATTGGGGCGATCTGCTTATTTTCAAGTAAGCAGTGCAACAGTATGGCTTATTGATGTGTTTTTGGACAACATTGGAGCTCTAATAGCGTGACATTGCCCGACCAATTTGCAAATGGGAATTAGTCTGGAACCTCTCAGTTCATTTTTGATTTGCAAGGGGCGTGATCAACGGGCACAGATCAAAATACCTCTGGATGCCATTGGATAGACCCACAATTAATCAGAGCAACAAAATGTGTGGCAGAGTGCTGAGCGAATCATGTCAGACAAACACATCTTTCTTTTCAACAAAAGCATTAAGTGCAGTTGTTTGTTCTTTTAGAGAAAATATACTGTCCTGTTCATTTATTACTGATGCGAGAGCGGATTCAGAACGTTCCACATCAGCTGCAGCCATCTTTGTGGTTTATAAAAAATGCTTCAGTGGCAAAAATGTTTCAGAAATCTGTCTGAATGCGAGGGGGACCAGGCCCATCTGCCAGAGCAAATAAAACATGAGCTCACAGATTGGTATGGTTCCCAGACACAGATGAATAAGATACTATATCAGGATACACAGGCAATACTTCATCAATTATTTTTTGCTTTGGGTCCCTTCATGAGGCAGTTGTCAGCCTTACCCTTAAATTTAATATTGCGGTATATATGGCTACAGCACATCTGATCCAGTTTTGATGTAACTCGGTGGTGCTTGTTGCTGATTGGTCAAAAGGGTGCCTGCATCATTAATGAGCAACAACACCTTTCCTGCTGCATCAGTTTTCTAGAAATGGATCATCATCCAACATTCTGACCTCTAAAATATAAAGAGAGGCACCGCATACTGTATAAATAAATAATACTTCTACTTACAGTATATAGTTATATAAACTACATTTAAATTACCTACGAACATCAATGGTTATGAAACATTTTTCCATCCTGGTGTTTTGAGGTAGGGTGGTTTGTTTGAAAGTTTGACAATCCACGCACATCAAATAATTCCTCCATGAAACATCACGGTTGGAAACATAGCTGTCACTTCTCCCCCTGCTATCCTGATGCGCGTCAAAACCCAGCCGAACAAAGTTTCACACAAAATCAGCCTCATCTGTGGGCATGTGTGACTGACTGTGCTTCAAAAAAGCTGTTGCCAGATGTTTCATCATTCTTACTATACTTTGAGAACCTCCTGTTTTAAGCTTAAACTCACATTGTACAGTTACTTATCAGCTCAGCTGACAGCTGGATTTGTCTTATGTGAAATCCAATATAGCTTTGATTCACAAAATGCTTATCATAAAAAGTGATAAGCAGAAAGCTCAGAAAGGTTGAAGATGAGGTAAATCCTTCCTCCTTATAAATCTCCTCTCCTGATGCACTGATCCATATTGTGCATCTCCACCCATACGCCAACGTTACAGGGATTCTAAACTGTGCGTTCATCTTAGGGGTTCCAATCATTTTTCCTTAAAGGTTCCTTCTGGTTTATTACAAGATGGATCCTGATACCCTCATAGCTGTAGCCACTGTTTCTATCAGTTAAGATAACATCTTATCCGTCAGGGTAAGAATCCTGAATTTAAGGACAGCAAACCAGCCAAATTATCTAAACCACTTTATTTGGAGGTCAAACTGAAAGTAAGGCCATATTCAGACCAAATCAGGTTCTGCTGGAAAACACCAGTCCTCCCATTAATTTTGAATATGCATAGTGAGTTTAGGCTGTGGCGGTGGGGACCACCTCCACCTGCTGTGGAAAAGAGAAACGCAACCAATGTTACGTTATCCTGCGGGTTTGTTCAAAATCTGTCTGATGAACTGACTGTTTGTGTTTGTAGCCCCATCAGACTTTGTTGTAGGTGTGTGGCCATGGTGACAGACCTTGTAAATTAACAGTGTAGTTACTAACAATCTGAACGATGGCCAAAAAAGACAATTTACGATACAGTTGCACGACACTGGAACTACCCTGTAAAACTGCCATGTGACCTGCACAGTTGTCTAAATTTCCTAAGTGATTGTTGAAACCCATAGCCAAAGTACAATTTATTAAGTATTGGCCTTCAGACACCATTACCTCCTGCTATGAACATTATTATTATTAACTGTATCTGGGAATCTTGTCAGGATTGGTGGAAATGCATTGCACTTGGAATGCTATTGTATCGGCTTGAGGAACACAGCTTGAGTTTTTATCTCAAGTACTTAAAATAAGTACAATCCTGAGTTTCTTCCATTTTGAGCTTTTTTAAAAGATCGTACTTTTTACTCCACTACATTTATTTTACAACTATGGTTACTAGTATAGGCCCAAAATGCATCTTACACGTTAATGTATCTGTGATAATCACCCAATAATTTAACATAATGCAATAATACTGTGCTTTTACTTATGTGACATTGTGGTATTGCTAGTTTTACTTCAAATAAAAGATCTGATGACTTCTTCCACCACTGTATCTCAGCCAGTTGCAAATGCAATCTGGATATTTTGGCCACATTCCTAAGAAAAACTCCCAGCCAACATTTTGAAAGGTCACCTAAACCTGCCGCGTCCTCTTTAATGGCATGTAATGGTCAGATAAAAGCTACAGACATGGCCTTCCTTGGTAAAAGTAAAAAAAAAAAAAGGAGTAGAGCCCATACAGCAGCATCACTTTGGGAGACTCTCTGAGTGACCACTACAGTGCGTAATACAAAGGTAATGTGCCTGACAGGAGCAGCTAAGGTAAGCATCTCTAGTGATTACAACGCTGCAGTTATAACTTTATAGTATAAGACATTTTAACCTTCCGAGTCGCAAGGCTGCCGAAAAACAGCTGTGTCTTTCTGACCCTCACCTTGCAGGGTCCTAGCCCCTCAAGAGAATTCTGCAAGGCTGCTCCTGGTTTGCGACACACCATGTATGTAAGCCAAATTGAGACAACTCTTATTCATACTAGGTGTAAATGCAAAAGCCCTGTGATCAGACGTCTTTATCCGAATGACATATCTACATGCACATCGATTTGATGGAAATGAGGTCCCATTCACTCCTGTTTTTTGGAAAATCAGATTATATTCCTATTGCTCTGTAATCCAGCCCCATGAAAAGAAATCCCATCCATCTCCCATTCTGCACCTTTTATGTTTTCTCAATCATTCCTTTCTCCCGCATGTAATGCCATATTCTTTTATGCTTTTTGCTCTTTCATCCTGTTCCCCGGCATCCAGTCCTCTTTCTCTTCATCCCCGGTCTTGTCCTCACTCCTGTTCTATCTTCATCTAGGTAGCATTTATTCTCTCTTAACCAGGAGAATAAACAGTCTCGTAAACCATGACTCCTTACTGTCATAGTCACACATTTGAACAAAAGTCAGGTTGATTTTCAAGGGACCATCCATTTATTGTTTTTTCTATAGTATCCTCCCGTAACGTCCGATGATATGATAAATGCTATGAATTCCATTTCATAAAGATTAATATCAGCCCAGTAAGGAAAGTAAATCACATTCTGAAAATATATAAGTAGGTAAACTGATTTAAGGGTTTAGCCTTCACCGCATCCCCAGTTATTAATCTTCATCACTCCTCTCTCACTGTTGTCTTCTTCTGTATCTTCCCGTCTTTCTGCATCATCCACACCACTTTAATAGGAAATGAAAGCTTTTCTCCGTCTCTCCTTTTCTCCTGCCTCAGCAGCACACAGCTGTCTCAAACACACACACACACACACACACACACACACACACACACCTACACACACACACACCCGCAACAGATGTTCAGTCCAATCAACTGGATTAGAGGGTTTAGCATCGGTATCAATTACCTCCTCAGGAACAGACGGTGCCAAAATTTGTCCCAAGCCAAACTCCCGGAGACTCTGGAATCTGTGGAGGAGAGGATGGCAATGAAAGTGGGCAATTTTTTTTTGTGTGCTCTTTAAAGACATTCCCTTATTTCATATTTCATTTTGGTGAAACATTTTGTGAGCGGGGAAATAATAAAGTTCATTCAGAGTCAAATCTGTGATTCCTCAGTGTCTTCCAACTGTACTTCACCCAGATGGAACGTTATAGCTCCCAGATCGCTATTCACAGTGGATCCTTCTTTTCCATAAAGTACAAATCATGCATTGACTTTCAGTCTCGTTACATCTTGCCGCCACTTGCATTGGTGCTGTTTCACATTCTTTTTGCGTTCACTTAATGTTACTGTATGTCCCGTTAATAATCCCAAAAGCTTATGTTATAATGAACATTCTTGATGCCACTGTGTCCCAGGTTCAACATGAGTTATCATCAGTTTTAATCAAATCTAATGTAATCCAACCAGATTAATAAAAACATTGTTTTATCTTTAGTTCTTAAACAAGCAGTGATCAGCATCGGTGGTCCCAGTTGAAACAGCAAAGGTTTTGTATAAAACACAGATGGCTCATGCAATAATAATAAAACGACAAAGAAGAAGAAGAAAGAGGAAAAATCCAAGAAGAAAAAAAAGGCAGACAAGAAGACAAAGGCAACAAAACAGAATAAGAATACGATAACGAAAAAGAAGACAACAAAGACAATAATGAAGAAGACAAACTTGATAACTTGATTTCTTTATTTTCCTGACCATGAAATTTGCTTTGCACATCTGTGTGGTGTGTTGGTGCCCACAACAGAGTACACGGTGCACAGCTGGAAGGTGAGGAAGGAAGGTGGAAATTCACCAAAAATTGATGTCTCAGAATGTGTTTACAGCGCAGAGTCACTCATCTGGCACTTGCCGACTTTTTCCAACAAGAACACTAAATATGAGCAGCAGAAGAAAACGGAATAGTGCACACAATTTAAATAAAATAATTTATTTAAACCGTCTCCAACCATGTAGATGCATACTACTGCTACAGAATATCTACACACATAAAACGAGTCAATTGCAGCTCAGTGTTCTCCCTGTTAATGGAGTAGACATCTGATTACCGGGACTCATTAATCCTGTGGAAAGAAACAACTGTTTTTGGCAAAGGTGGTGTCTTGTCTTCATTCCTTAAATGCACTGCAGTGAAAACGCTGCTGACACATCAGTCACAATATGATGTGACCATTCGTAATGTGAGAGAGAGTAGAATTAAAACTGGAATAGTGTCGGATTGGCACATTCAGATAAACCGCTTCAACGTTATTGATTTCTATTGTGGTTGTACTCGTTGACTGTTTAAAAAAAGAACACCACCATCTGCCACTGGCTGCAGATCTGTGGTCCCGTGTGCTCACGTCATGCCGCTTGGCTCAGCACCTTCCAGACAACAATATGAGCTGCTGTTGTTATACTTCACTGTGATTGGCTCAGCTGTTTCAGAGCCATACATCAGACCGGCATCGCATCATCGAGTGCCTCCTTTGTTGGGGAAAGGATGATCGTGCTTTCGCAAAAGAAAAGAAACAGGAAAATGCCGAAAAGCTGTTGTGTGGCAGGTTGTAAAACTAAAAACTAAAAACTAAAAATAGGAATTAATAAGCCAGGCTTTCATGCTGAGATTTGAAGCATATGAGCAATGTGAATATTCACTGACAGTGTGGTAAATAGTACCATCAGACTGTCCTAAATCTCATGCTAGCCTGGCTCAAACGGTTGGCAAAATTGCAGGTTTACAACAACACAAAGTCTACCAGTACTTGCTGATTCAGTCAACCACTGTTTGATCCACTTGGACGATGAATAAAATATGTCTTAGACAAGCTCTGGAGTAATAAATACATCTAGAAGGAAAGGGGGAAAATAACTTAATTAGAAGCAAGATAGCTAAATGACTTGACAGCTAGTTCAGTGGTTTACTTGAAGAGGGCACTGCCTACAACGCTGCATGCCAGCTTATGTTTTAACATACTGGCCAATTGTGGTCTGACAGCTCATAAATCATATTTTAGTCAGACAACTCACAGAACATAGGAGTTTGGTGTTTGGAGTTTGGTGTCTAGGCTCCGACCTCGGCTATGAGGTTGAAGATATTTGCTCGTTACTCTCCAATAACGCTATGTAAACGTATCTGTAAGGAGCAAATATCTTAAACCCACCAGCCGGAGCCCGCAGGTGGATGTTGGGGTGGTGGTGGGGATGAACGAACAGGCAGTGGCGCCGAGAGATGGGACATGCCTGAACTTCTGAAAATATTTAGCAAAAATGGTTTAATCTAAATATGGGGCTGATATTGTCCCTTCATTAAAACACAGCTGTTTTAGTCAGTCTTATCTTATTCTGACCACCCTTTAATAATATTACTGATTCGTCAGATTTGAGAAATCCTTTCA
Source organism: Gadopsis marmoratus (assembly GCA_036023855.1). Taxonomy (NCBI): domain Eukaryota; kingdom Metazoa; phylum Chordata; class Actinopteri; order Centrarchiformes; family Percichthyidae; genus Gadopsis; species Gadopsis marmoratus. Next base: position 28,405 of record JAVQJF010045729.1, on the reverse strand, counting down.
ATAGGGACGTCTAAAAAAATCCATCTAGCCTCAAAGAGCTGCTAATGCACTATGAGCAGTCCATTAGTAGCTCTTACTGGAATACAGTATAACCTAATAACATTTATAAGCTAAATGATATTGCTTTGTGAGTGCTGATACAATACATGAATGAGAATCATTTTGAGGCACTATGGGTGTAATACCTCTTTATACCTATTTTGCATTTAGAGTATGTTACAAATGTTATCAAAGCCATCAAATGCCCCATATATACTGTATATATATACTGTATGTATATATCATTAGTTTTTGTCTCAGGTATGTAATGTTCATCTCTGAACTCTTTAGTCACCATGGTTTATTTTCAACCGCTTAGCATCTAGAGTCTCGAACAGAAAGCCCCAGTCTGATTAATTACAGACAGTTTAATTAAAGATAGCAAGAAATATTGTTGCATATTGTTTAATGTGTGAAATGCCTTCTCACACAAAATATACAGTAATATGGGTTTATGAGTTTTTTTGGCAAAAAGGTCCAATTTGCCCTCAGGCAATTCATCAGAGAAATTCAAGGCAGATTTTTTTATTTGCTTTCATCTCATCTCAGAATGTTGGCTCTTTTTATTTTTCAGTAGCCTTAAGAAGGACAGGCAAAGACGTCCAGAGAGGACAGTAGGGCTCCCGTGGGACTGAAGTAGAAAAGCTTTCTGTCTGCATTCAGGGCTAAAAGTCATCTGTCTAACGTCCCGTTAAATGAAAGGTTGAAGGCGACAAAGACCTCTATTTCTACATAAAAGCAGGATGTTGATCTGCTTTCTTTCAGGCTGGATCTGTGTATTAAAGTGTAACATAATTTTTTTTTGCCTAGTTAATTTGGTTTCTCTCAGAACGCTATGATGTACAAAGTCAGGGTCACGTAACAGTCGGAGACAGCCAAAGGCATCTGTTGAGAAATGTGAGGTCGTCCAGCTTTCAGAATTTCTCCACTGGTTGTAGAATGCTATGTTTGATGTATAGGGGTTTGGTGGGTGCTGGTGGTTTTGACATTTGATTGGCCTAGGGGCTAGCCTATAGGGATGTTTTATAATTTTTCAGAATGAGATCATTTAGAATATTTCATTTGTATCGTTTATACTAGATTATGTTTCCCTGCCAGATTCGCTTGTGGCGGCCGGAGAAAATACAACAACACTGCAAATCACAAGCAGGCTGCAGAGCAGCCCAACTGGTTTACATGGGCGGCAGGAAGCGGGCAGCACTTTGTGGTGCGCCTGCCTCCTGTCTGAACCCCGGCCTAATCCCTGAATGAACCCTTCTAAAGTGGCCTTTCTAACTGTTGGGCAAATTAAGAGAACTCCCTTACTATACAGATTGCATTGATGCCAGTCACGTTGCAGACTACCTGCTGTCTGGCCAGTCCAATTGCATTTTGATTGCAATGTGTTCTATGTGAATTTACATGTGTTTTCTCCTATCCAGATAATATATTCACATACAGATCTTAATGCCAGTTGTAAAGGGGATCGTTATAAAGTTTTGGACAACTAAAAGCACTTTGGAGCAATGTATTTAGGAGGGGGTCCCAGTTACTGTATGTTTGTATCTTGCAGGACAAGGGTGACACAATGCACATTCCGGCTGCTGGCTTCACGCTATTGCACTGATGGACGTGGTGGTGGTAAAGACACAGAGTAATGCACCTGCACAAGGAAAGAAAGGGAAAAACGCCCCGCTAACAAAACGTGAATGTAAACAAAAGAATGTGACTTTGCAAAAGGAACGAAAATATGTTTGACATTTGTTGGATCTCAAAGAAACACACAGTGCATTTTGTTCTTTAAAAGCAGTATCTTGAGCCGGCTGGCTGGCCAGTAGTAAAAAGAAGAAGAAGAAGAAGAAGAAGCAGTAGTGTGACCGTGTCTCTGTGGATTTTCTGATTACAATCAATCAATCAACCACAGCACAAGTTAAATCATGGAAAGGCATTGCGGGTGGGTTTGGGTTGGCCATTGTGAGGACGGGCCATATCTTGCAGAAATGGCTTATTGCATCTGTTGTGTTGCTGATAGGCAACTTGCAGAATTGCAAGTTGCAATTCCGGCATCAGACCTTTGCCTTGGTATTTATTTCCTTTGTTTCCTTGTCAGGGTGAAAAAAAGCCTCTGAATAAACATTTAGACAATTACGCTATCCATTCAGTCCAACTATAACTCTCCTCTGAAACCAGACTAATGAAAATCTTTTAACTAGTTGACAGTTTGTTAAATCAGGATGTAGGGAAAAACTCTGAGCTACACGAGGCCATTAAATAAAGAGCTGAACTAACAATTAAATGAATAAATGTGCATAAAAATAACATTTTATTACAGGTTTTACTGACGTTTTTATATAGCTGTGGTCAGGGAGTATCCTCCATTATGTCTAAGGTTTATTCCAAACTGACTCCACAGTCAAAAGTTTAGCGTTTAGTTGAGGTTCATTATCTCAAATAAACAACTCCAATAAGCACAACTGCACAAACTCTCTGCCTCTTGTCTCTGAGAGCCAGCTCTGCATGTGTAGCTCAATCGACAACTAGTTTTTTTTCCTTATTATAATTTAGTTTGAAATTGCATAACCACATTCCCATGTCAAAGTCTCTAAGTGGGAGAGACGGAGGGTATGAGGCCATTTGAAGTTCAAACTCATAACACTGTGGCTAATTTATGGCTTGGAGGGAGGCTGGCAGGTATAGCATGGATCTCTGCAGACCCTTGTCTCCATGCAACCCTTCTCCCTGGGCCAGCTAGCTTTGCATATCTGTGTGTGAGTGTATGTGTGAGCAAGCATTTGTAAGTATGTGTTTCCATGCATGTCTTAATACATATGCATATGTAAACACACTAGCAGAACCAGAGATGTGTCTTCAAGCTGTATGTATTTCTATACATGTCTATGCACATGTTTGCATGCTTGTTTAATTGTGTGTTTTTAGCAAATGTGTGTGTGTGTGTGTGTGTGTGTGTGTGTGTGTGTGTGTGTGTGTGTGTTTTGGTACTGTGTAGTCAGGTACAGGGTGCAGGAGCAGGATTGTGCTTGAGTGTCCTTCAACTGCTCTGTGTTCCCCCTCACAGCTAGCACAATGAGGGTAATAGGATCATACAAGACTGAATGCATGCAAAACTCCCCGGTGCCACTGCTGTCTGTGTGTGTTGTCTTGTCACGCATCCTTAACGCAGACTGACAGGTCAACATGCATCTAATTTGGTACGCTGAAGGATGCTGTAAGGGGTGCGATTCGCTTGAAGGCAGTGCCGAAAGACAAATATACACCACGTTGCCATACATACAAATTCAGTGCATATGCATTTCTAGGACACCAGTGTAGAAAACAGACAAGTGTACGCTCAGCCCGTAAGATCACTGACACTTCCATATAGGTCTGGATTTAAGTCCTTAAAGCTTCTCTAATCAGTATTTTATGTAACTGATACTATGTTAGTGCATTTGTGGCTTGTTGAGTTGCCCGAAAGTACCCACAAAATCAACTATAGCTAGTTTAAGAGAATAAAATCCAAGTGTAGACATGTTCACTACACATTAGCATAGAACATGGGTACATAGTTCATAAGACTCATTCTTTAGTTTTCCTAAAAGATACCTGCCCAAGGGCACTTGGAGATGTGGACAGAAGAAGCCGGGGATCAAACTGCCAACCCCAGGATTAACAGACAATCCGCTATACCGAGACACTGCCGCCCTTAACTAAGCCCTATGGATACAGTCTGCAACTTTAGCAAACTGATGATTCCTAGAAAACATGCATGCACACAGATACCCTGGTGATCCGTTTGAATTGTATACAGTGTGTCTTTTCTTAGTGAATGTGCTGTAGACGCCACCAGACATATGCTGACATATGGCGCTAAACAACCAAACCGTTGCTGAAGTACATAGATAAATTGGTAGAGTGTAATTACAGCCAGTCTGAAGGGCAAAAATACAACGTCAAAACAGAACTTTCCATTGGGTCCATGAGTCAAATGATAACCTGGCTCCATGGACTATAGTACTGTACTGTATTTCAACTTGGCCAACAAACCTTTTAGCATGTGCACTAAGTCATGGTCTGTTGTAGTCATTAGACGTATTTGGCTTACTTTCCACTGCTCTTCCACTAATGGTACACCTGCAGCAGAGTTAAAGGCATACTGCAGCACTGATAAATGGTTGAACACCGGTTGGGATCAGCAGTCTGTGAACACTAACATATCCATCCACAAATCAAACTTTTAATGAGACATATTTACACAACACAATTAAAGTCAGTTTGTACAATCATTTCGATGCTCTTTTGTTGTTGTTGTGTTGGTGGTTTGGATTGTACAGATAAAGCTCTTGTTGAAGTGCACTGTTTATAACAAACCTGCTCTTTTAGCCTTTCACAGCATTCTCACTCTGCTAGGAATCCTCCGCAATAAATTCAATATTTTTAGGCATTAGAGGTGGCAAGAAGTATATCTCCCAAAATGTAATTGAAAGGAAGTATTTATGGTCAGACATACGTTTTTATCTGTGCCCAGACTACGCTGAATTTGTCTGAAACCTGAATTGAATTAGGAAGGCTGTTCGTTTGTGTAGTCTCATGTTCCTCAGTCTGGAACCCATTTCAAAAAGATTTAAACCTAAAACGCTGCTCAGTGGTGAATGTGTACATAGTAGTCCTGCAAGTAGCGGTTATTTTCATTAGCGATAAATCTCAAGTTATTTTAACGATTAATCGAAAATGGCTTAGTCTATAAAGTGTCATAAAATTGTGACAACTGCTCATCAGTTTCCCAAAACCCAAGGACTTTTCACTTACTGTCAGAAATGAGAAAGAAAAGCAGCAAATGCTCACATTTTAGAAGCTGGAACCAGCTAATGTTTGACATGAATCCATTGTGAAAATAGTGATATTACGAATGGTGATTAATTGCCTAATCAATTAATCGACAGAATTTTGCAACTCTAGTACATAGATCACAAAAGAGCACTTTGAACATCATCTTTTTCACAGTTTTGTGCCATGACCCCACTGGTCTGCTATTAGACAACATCACCTTCGGAGTGGTTTTTGACTTTGAACGAACGTCCCAGCTAAATAAGTAAATCTCATGTTGACCACTTCGGACTTAAGCAACCTAAAGATACCAGGCAGAGATTACTATTGCAGCTTTACAAAGTTGTAAAGGGTTGACGTAACTAGAATTTTGGTAAAATAATGTAAGTAAACAGCATGAATTTAGTGTTTTAGTGTTAGGTTCAGCAGATTTTAGAAAGTCCATGTTACTGTTGTTTGTGAGACACTTGTCAATGTGATCACTTCCTACATGGAAACGAATTCCAACCAGTTTTCATATCATGTGTTCATCTAGTGTTTTAGAGGAACAACCCCCTGAGAAAACGAATCTTTTATTTCCATTAAGAACCATTTTACCAGCATTACATCGTCAGGTGAAACTTGCGTGCCTGGTAGCCTTTCAGCAGTCTGAACCAGTGGACCGTGGCTGTGGCTATATAAGGCATCCCTGCGTGAACCCGTATCAAACCATGTGAAGCCGAGCATTACAAATAAGTGCGCGCATTGATCTCATAAACAAAGGTGTCGGGAAGAAGAAAATGGCTGTTGTGGACATGGCACAGGTGTGAAAAAACCTAGCAGAGCATTTCAGGAAAAGAAGTACATCTGGCCTTTAATGTGCTCTGTTGACCTCAAGAGTAAATACAGAAATACTCAGAGATTCCACGCTGTCAAACTTGGAAGACATCTGCAGTGACGTGACATCCATTTAACTGTCAGGACATCAGGAAACCGGTGATTAATGTCACCCAGTAAGGACCATTTGAATGTGTATGATTGTTCAAATTGTATGTTGCACACTCAAAGGGCACAGAACACTATTGTTCCAAGTTAAGAGTAAAACACACTGAAATGCGTCATCTACATTTGGGCAATTTTGCTTCCCATCTCAGTGTCCTTTTAACAGGTCAGCTATTGCAGTCCTGCCATCTGCAGTGCAGTTTAAGGCCTTCTGAAAAATGTTCTCGAAAGGTTAACACTGAGCTAATTTCATTAAAATGCTGACAAATTAAAAACAATGCCACCCAATCAACCTAATTTACTTGCAAAGCAGTTCATGCTTTGGCAAAAATGGTATTATCCAGGTTTTGTAGCATGTAGATATCACTTTTGGGGGGGTTTTGTTTTGTTCAATACATGTCAGATTTTAATTGTGCTTGTTTCAGCATCATCATTTTAATATTTTTTTATATGTTCTGCCTTGTGTTATGCGCTTTTATCTGTTTCGGTGCCTTCTGTATGCTTTATCTCTTGTATTTAATTTTCAATTATTATTCTGTAAATCCATTAATCTGGAAAGCACTTTGTTCTTATGCTTAAAAAGTGCTGTATAAATATTCTTATTATGATTATTATTGAATAGAACCATGCGTACATACAACATGTGTACAACAAACTGGTTCCCATGGTGATCTGGGGTAAGAGCTATTAACTGTTCCTGTTTGTTTGGATGTGCAGAGGATTACCACTGGATTACTTTGAAACCGAACGAAACAAAAACGTGATGATTCTCATGATGTATGTGTGTTTAACATGGTCAGAATTAACAACATTATGACTCTGAAAGGCGTGCCGTCGGACGCTAAGGGTTTTAAAGTACCTTTTTCGGTTCCAGAGATGTGTGTCACAGCCACTGCAGCAGCTCCAACTACAGACTGTGTTGGTGGTGGGAATTTCTCTTACTGTTATTGATATTTAAACATCGCACCCTCCTTCTTGACTAGTCCAACATAACGAGGCTGTGATATATATAGAGAGTGGGCAAATGGGCGAGAGCATTATGTGCAATACAGTTGCTAATTGATTCACTGTGGTTACTTGCTAAAAGCAGAAAAACAACCAGAGAAAGCTCAACAGATTGCATTACTAGGCGGACAGGTGTCTGGTCTCTTTGCACCCCAGCACCCCTCCTTTTCAACATCCATTCAAACACCATAGAGTTAAAATACAAAGAGCAACACAGTGTTTTTGTGTTAGTCTTCCTGGCTGGTTAGATTTGGTGCAAATACAAACAGAAATGTGCACACTGATTTTAGCTACTAGGGACTATTTGTTGAAAAGGACCATATGAGAGGGAGCATTTCCTTGTTCAAAGTACCTGTCTTCTATTTTATGGTAATTAGTTCACCAGTTGTACTGTGGAAAGCAAATGTTTTGATGAGCTGTCTTGTGTTTGAGTCCATTCTCTGGAACACCTTTGAGAGCGTTCCTTTTGAAATGGCCAGCAGCTGTACAATTACGGTGACCCTCAAACCCGCACTCCAGACGTCCGCCACCACCGCGCTTTTTTCGTGGTCTAATAGCTCAGGCATGAGGACCACTCTAAGTAATCTATTCGCATGCAAAGCAAGTGTGAAAACTGTAGTTGCTGTTGCATGCAGCTGTTCCTGTAGACTCATTTGCACATGGAAAAAGGAGAGCCGACGTCCTCCGCAGAGACAGCAGGCTGCATTGTGCTTTAATTTTCTTCCCCAAAGAAACTGCTTACATTCTTTCATTTACTTTGTTAAATTGAGTGTTAGCCTGGCCACACACTTATTTATAGAGCTGTTGCTTATATGCAGCCTTGCACTCTTGATGAATCAGTTGTGGATCATCATAAGTTTAGGCAACTAAACTAATAGGTTAGGTTGAAAGTCTGGGGTGTTTCATACAGACGCGCGCAAAACATCGGTCTTCGACACCCTGGGAATGAGCCGCATGCAGGGGGTCTCCCCGAGGTCCTGAACAATGATGCTATGTTATTAGACTATAAATCATACATTCTAATTCAAAACAGTGCTCTCAAACTATGAATTATGGCTATAAAAATTAAACATGGCTGGCTTCCAAATCTAGCATTTGCCACACTTAATGTCATGGTTTGTTTTCGGCATCAGGTGCCATGGTGCGGTAGAAGCCATGGTGGAGCGTGAAGTCCTCTTATCCTGCATTAAAATGGTAAAAGACAACTTCTCTTCTTTGCACTGGAAGACGACTATGATAAGGGAAGAGTAAAACAAGTAGACAGGTTTAGTTACTTACTGATCTAGTGGAACGAATGTCCACTGAATGTCGGTTTGGAACCCTCTTTGCCTCCTTCGTCACCTGGGGCTCTTTTTCTTTTCCCGGGTAGAGTTTCCAAAGTTACTCCGGTTGTTCCACTTTTTCTCATTTCTGCTAGGAAAGCTACCAATAGCTACCGGGAAAAACAAAAGCTTTATCCTCCTTTGTTTTTTACAGGACAACACCTTGTGTAAAAGCGCTATCCTTGCTCACTTTATACATCCACGTCTATCCTCTTTCTGTTTTTGGTTGCGCAATGCTTGACCCACATGCCTTGTGCCATATATCGAGCCTTCGTTTTCCCAGGAGACCAGAATTGCACAGTGAAAGCGAGGCTTATAAAGAACCAATCTACTCGCCGATGGTGCCGTTATCCTATAGCCATTACATTGTGCAATCAACATTTACTTCATAATGATGAGTTAAAGTGGCAATAGACACGCTTTTTGCTTTAATGCTGCATGTATTTGCAGATGTGCAATGGAGGGGGGTGGGCATTAAATGGTGAGATTCTACAACAAGTACACTGCTACCAATGCCAGGGTAAAGTTCCCACCCACTCAACTCCAAATGCAGATTGAATCAGACACTGGCTTGCTAATGACACAACCTTCATTTACAGCATCACCTTAATTAAAAAGTGAGTGGACCCCAGCTTTGATCTGCTGCTAGTTGACTTTGGTCATCCAGATGCTCAGGATAGCAGAATGAGGTTGCAGCTGCCTACTAGTGACACCTAGTGGTGAACTATCAAGGTGGATGGGAGACGCAGAGGGAGAGGGTAAGATATTGGTATAAAAGGAACAAGATAGGGGAACAGAAAGAGAGAAACCAAGTTTTTGCTTACTTTGAGAACCACAGCAGGTCCAAATGAATTTCTCAACACACTATTGATCCAAACATTGTCACCCCTATTCTTTATCTCAGCCCCGACACCTCCTGCTCCGAGTCTCTCCATCTTTTGCTCTCTCGCTGTCAAATTCAAATTCATCTCGCGTTTTTCCTCCTCTCTCTCTCTCTCTCTCTCTCTCTCCCTCTCTCCCTCTCCCTCTCATGCTCAGATTGTCTCTCGCTCCTATGGTGCCCCAGGGTATAATCAAATAGCTGCCACAGAGATGGAGTGTATCAGGAACTGGCATGCAGTTCAGTGTATGTGTGGGTGTGAGCATGCTCTTTTACCTAATGTCCTCGCTAAAATAGATCCTCGAGATCATCACAGCCTTTGCTGTGATCTTTTGTACTGCAGCTTGTAGAGATTATGCCAGTCAAACACTATCGCTGCCACCATATCATTGCTTCCTGTGTCCCACAGAGGTTTCACAGGAGATTTTTGCCCAGGTTAGTTAAAATGTTAGAGAAGAGATGCTGCACACATCTTTTGCTGAGCTGTTCACACAATGGCGCATCAATGCTGGTGTTAATTTTGACATTTCTTACTAAATGTATAAAAATCATTTCATTTCATGGGTTGAAAATGGCTCAACACACCGTCTACTGTTTTAAATCAGAGAGGGGATAGTTCAGACAGGTGAGTACAAGAAGAAATTCACACTTATGGTTTTAATGCATTGCACAGATGAGAGCATCAGCAACAACTAAGTTGCCTAGCTTCATGTGTTTGTGTGTAATCGCTGCGGTTGCTGTGGAGACTATATTGTAATATTATACATTTCTGTATTGTCTGACTTGGTGATGTTTATTCTACTGTTGATTCTATAAGAAGTGTGAAATAAATCCAGCCGAAAGCTATTTCATTTAAGTGGCTTTATGCTTGTTGCACCCTTCGCAGTGCCCATAGACTTTTATTTATTGTCTGACAGTGAGGTTATACCCTCTTGTCTTTGCTCTTATGGTTAATTCTACTAAGACTATACAGAGGAAGGCGATTGTGTATTTGTATTTGATAATCAGCTGTAAAGTGGCGTCTATAGAAATTAAATGTATTGCTGGTTTGGACATCAGGGCTCACGCTGCTCTCTCTGCCTTCCTGCAGCCGCAGACACACCAGCAACTCATTCTTCTCTACTGCAGCTGCTTATTTTGCTCCTTTCTATCGTTACATTCTCACAGGGTTTATCAGAAGATGTGACTTTTGCTTTTGCTCTGTAACTGATAGTACAATACGTGTAACAAAATGTACTTGAACTTGAACTGATTTTTATGGTTTGGGGTAGGTCCCTTGGTTTCAATTAAAGAAAATCTTAATCCAACAGTGTACACTGGTATTTCAAGATGACAATGCCCCTGTGCACAAAGCCACGTCCATAAAGAAATGGTTTTGGGATTTTGGATTTTGGGTCATAGAAAGAAAAATAGACTTGACTTAAAAGACCTTGACTGGCCTGCACAGAGCTTTGACCTCAACCCCATCCAACACCTTTGGGATGAACTGGATTGCCAACTGTGAGCCAGACCTTACTGCCCAACCTTACTTCACTAATATTGAGTTCAGACAGTCATAACAGCTCATATGACCAGGACCCCCACATTGATTATCAAGGCTTCATTCAACACAGTTGACCCGGGCTCATCATTTCCTTAGACATGTGTGCAAGCATACATTTCTGCAAGATTACTTTGAAACATAAACAGCATATTTTGACTTTCTACCCGGCAATCATTGCAATGGAGAATACAATGATTGCTGCCATGATAACTTTCCAGAGTTTTAAATAATTTTATATTCTTATATTATAAACTGACCCTATTGCCCAACAAGAACCTTGATATTGGAAGATTGCGCAAAAAAGTCTTGAAAAAGGAGACTTTGTTAAAAACACTTTTTTGGTCTGTGAGGACATTTGAACTTCGATATCCTGAACAAAGGTATTGGACGTACACATAGTGTCCGGTTTATTAGGTACACCCGTACAGTGTTTCAATCCAACAAAACTGTTCTGTGATCAAGTCTACTTTCATGACTGTTTTTGACACTCATTAATTCAATTATATGTTTTAGCATTGAGGTTATAGTTAGAGGTAGCGTTGCACTGAACTGCATTATATTCAGAGGTATTTCTAATATTCAACCCCCTCATGTATATAAAGATAATCTGTAATTTATGGCAGACCTGTTACACTGAATTGCAATAAATCTTTTGGTCCCTCAGTGTAACAGTGAGGCGTGGAATCGTCCAGTGTGAACGTAATTCCAAGGATACTGGTGTGTATGAACCGCTTGTTGTGTTTAGGTGGTCTCATGAGCCTGCAAACTGTAGGGATCTGTTACTTCATTTTATTTCATGGTCTCACTGGCACTTGATGCAACACATCTTCACCGATGCAGCCCTTTGCATTGTTTTAACGGTGGGCTGCTTTCATTTGGACGGTTTCTTAATGCTCTTGTGGCTGAATGGGAGCAAATCCCTGCAGCCAAACATTTGTAGAAGCCTTTCGAAAAGAGTGGTGGGTGTAACATTTGTCCACATACCTTTGCCCGTGTGGTGTATACTGTGATTATGTGTTTGTATGTGTGCGTGTTACAGGCCTCAGAGGCCTTCAGAGGACGTTAGTATTGAGAAAAGTAGAGACCATTAACCAGGCTTTACTTTGTTCTGCTGCCTAATCAGCCAATAACTCCCCTAGGCCGTGCTGCAGTAATACCAGCGCCACAGAAGAGGAGACTGAGGGAGAGAAGACGAATAAGAGACAATGAGGGATAAATGAAGAAATAGTGGGGAATTAGAGATGAAGAAGAATGGGATGATGAGAAAATGCTGCCAAGTCGAGTGGAGGGAAGCAGGGAGAGAGACTGTAGGTCAGGGAAAAGTCAGTAAAGGAATATTATAAAGTTAAAGCAAAAGTCACTTGATTCAAAAGAAGAAACCGTCACTCTGTAGTATTTGGTTTTACATCTAAACACTAGACTCTGGTGCATTCCAAGCTTCAGCTTCCCACACTACCTACATCTGGTTTCAGCTCAAATAAATCCAGCCAAAAACTAAATCCATAGATGCTATCGCTGTAAACCTTTAACAGTTTAGTCAATATTTGAGGGCAGAACACCATTAGTCTGTGGTGTAGCAAGGCCTAGCCAGTTTGGATTAATATATGATCATATCATTTTTTCCTATTTAAGTAGGATGGAAAATAAAATTTAAAAGAAGTCATAAAAATGACAAACAGTTCATTTAGAAGTCAAAATGGAAATGGCAAAAAAAATCTTCCTCCCAATCTCCACATAACATTAGACTTACTGCCACTGTTTTCGGTTCATGCCACCTCTCCCATTCTCTGTCAATCTAGAAACAGTTTTGAGAAAAATCTAAATTCCCCTATCCCCCCCATACCTATGCGTTCTATACACTCACCCATAAAGCTTTGCCTGGTGTTGGGCAATCTCTCTCTTCCATCTGCCCTTCTCTTTTGTCTGTCACTTTGAGCATGTGTGTACTTGAATACTGATGACGGAGTGTGATGAAATGTACCAGTTGTTTTTTTGTTGTGCTTTGCCTTAGGCCACATGCCTAATTAGTTATTAGCACCCAGGGAATCTATAAATGTTGAAGTCTTTGTTTCACCATGAACAGGTGAAGAGTATTCCGTTAGAGGGTACCTTTACATTTTGAATGTCAGGTCTGTTCCTTTGCCAGGTGCTTGTTGTGGTTTAATATTCTGGTTCGGTACATTTCAAACTAGAACTCATCAAGCACATGCCCGTGTGAAGGCTAGAGGATCGTCTAAATATGTTATGTTTGTTCTGCATCTGGATCTACATCTGCAAGTGATAAACAACCATGCAGATAATTATTATGATTTTGTACACGGACGGATTGTGCAAAATGTTCAAGTTGGCCAGACCACTGAGCCATTTTAACTTGTCACGTTGCGACAACTATGGGCGCAATGCCATCAGATTTTAAAGGATTAATATGTGCATCAAGGTCAGATTGTCAGCCGGGAAAAGTGGCTTCATTTTGTGGTAATTAGATTGTAACTGCAGCACAACATGAACTGACATGACAAAGAAGGTGGGTCATGTTTTATCACCTGATCTTAAGCATAACATTTGCTTAACGTGGCTTTAACTCTCAGAGGTCCCTGATCACGGCGTGAAACCGGTATCTTTCAATGTTATATTTAAAGGCAAACTCAAACACGGCCAAAATAGCCCAAGACTCCTAAGGGTTAATCGATATTTCTATGGAACAATGGATCACTGATGATGATCACTTGTAAATGAAAGATTTTTTCCATAGTCACCAAGCCGACTACAGTTCCCCTTTCTTTTAGCTTCTTTCAGCTCATTGTTTTGATTACCTGGCCTGCAACTTTATTGTTTGGGTTGAAGGGTAATTCTGGTATGTTTAAACCCGGGCCCTACTTTCACATATTTTGGGATCTAAATGACTAATAGACAAAAGTTTTGGAATTGCTCCAGTAGATCACCTCAGCCAATGCAATTGCGCCCATCAAATGTCCGTCCTCTACATGTGCTTGTTTTTTTGTCGCTGACAGGCTCAAACTGTGTTCCGACAGAGTGTCTGACAACATCATGGAAAGGATCCCTAGAGACAGACTTGTTTGTTAAAGAGTGAGATCCTTTTTGTTTTCCCAGAAACGTCTCGCTTGGAAATCTTGCAAGAGTTTGATTTGTTGCAGGAGGATCCTTATACTCTAGCTCAAATAAATAGGGATGGCCATCGAAATTCCAGTGCCTCATCTACATTGTCGGACTCAGCTAAATATTCAGCCATGACTTTGGAAATAAAGTTTTGCTCTCAGTTCCTCTATGTAAACTCTTCTCGCCAACTCTGACTCACGTTTCCACCGTCCTCTTCCTCAACTCAACCTCTCACGAGATTTCAGAGTGAGACTTCTCCATGAGCAAGACGTCTGTTTCTGTCTTAAACGAAAATGATCTCTGTAGGATTCCTTTCCATGATGTTGTCAGACACTTTGAATAACAGCCTGAGCCAGTCAATGGCAAAAACAAGCACTTTTGGTGGTTGGACTTTGACGGGCGCAAGTGCCTCAATGGATTACGTTGCAGCCATTGCAGCCCGCTTTGTAGCTGCCGGCTGAGGCCACCTACTGGACCAATTCCAAAACTTTTGGTAACTATTAGTCATTTAGAGACCAGAATTTGTAACAAATGGAGCCCAGGCTTAACAATACCAGAGTTACCCTTTAAGTTGCCTCAACATAATAATAAAAATCATTAATCATGCTTTAGTTAGGAGAGTATTTTGTTGGCAAAACCAATTAAATTTGTTAACAGTGAATGTTTTGCAAATACAAACCATATTTCCTGTGAATGACTGGTGACCCGTCCAGTTTTATACCCCACCTCTTGCCCAATGTCAGCTAGGATTGGCCTCCAGCCCCCCGTGACCCTCAAGGAGAAGTGGGTCTAGTTAGTGGATGGATGGAAAACATATTTGCTAATGCAACGTAACTGTCAATGAACATATTTTTTAGAAGACAGAGTTGTACCTGCAGGTGACGTGTCAAAACCCTATTTTGAGGTTATGTTGCCCACCAGTTATGGGCTGCTTTCCCACATTCAGGCATTAACCAACAGATGGGTACTAAGGTATGAGGCTAGTAAGACCAAAACCCACAGAGTCTGGCCCTGGAAAATCTGAAAGAAATGGAATCTCCCATGGGTTTTTCAGTTCTGGCAGGGACCAGGTGGTCTATTTCAAATCGTCCCTTGTGCTTTTGTTTCAAACACTATTTGTGACCATTCTGTGGTTTCACTTGCTGTTTCAGCTGTTCCTCTAGCGTTTGTGGTCCAATGATGCTTAATTGTGACAGCAATGATCTGCTGTTTGGACATACATTAACTGTGGTGCCAGATTTGGGAGCATCTGTGACTGGAGTCCAAATCAGAAGCGAAAAGAAATCAGATTCTGTAGATTGAAGCATATCGGTATATATAAACACATACCGTATGTAAACAATGAATATAAACCTTATCCTGGATATTGACTATATAACCATTGGGCACAGTTAGCGACGGTTAGCTGCACATGTTCACTGGCAGGGTGGACTTTTCAACTGTTCGTTTCTTCAGCTTATTTTACAGGCACGAGTAGCTGTCAGAGCCCCCCTCCCCCTCCAGTGTGGTACAGTGACGGAATCCAATTACATCCAGCACCTAGAAAGACAGGGAGAAAGAGAAAAAGATAGAGGGGAGACAGAAGGAGAAAAAGAGAAAAGAAAATCAATGACAATCCAACTGAGGTGGAACTAAGCTTGACAGTGCAGCTCCTTTCTCTGCTTCGCACTCGTTTTGTTTTCTCCTGCAGCGATAAAAGTGTATGGCTGGGTATTTATTTCATCCGAACTCACCACATTAACCTCTGGAACACTCTAAAGGACTTTTTTGTTTCTTTATTCATTCTTTTTTGTTTTATCCCTCTTCCCCTCCTTCTGCTCTCTTTCTCTTCCCAGTGTTTTGTTAGCTCTCTCTGTCTCCCCTCTCACTGATTTCATCTCTCTCATGTCTCTGTGGCTGCCTCGCTGTGCAGTATGTGTCAGTGTTATCCAATGCACGTGATTCACGTATGTCATATGTCAGCGGTAATTATTTATCGTTATTACGGTCCAGGTAGTCAGGAGAGTTTTAGTCTCTTTAGTTTGGTCTCTAAACAATGTTTTTACTGCTAAGGATTGAATCCTATTAGAATCTTTTGCATGATTTTGGCTTCAGAAGGACTGGTTTCCTGGCTTTTGTCACCTCAGTTCAAAACTATCTATTCACACTAGCTTAGCCTGGCTCCAGACGACTCTATTCCCGCCCATTTCTGAGATATTTTTTCTGTTGATTCAAATGAGTCTGGGGTGGGTCTGATTGATTTCTGTGTCACTCGGGTTGGGGAAGCAGTCGACCAATCAGAGCCTTGCTGGCAGGATTAAGAATAGGGGCGTCATATTCCTGCACCAGATACAGGAAAATAGCTACATCCCTGAAAGACAGCAACAGAACATTGTCCACAAGCGTGAATGAAATCTATGCTGCTGTAGGCTGACTTACATAAATAACTCTTAAATCTGCATATTTCTTCGATTGTGCTCCCTCGTCATGTCTCGTCATATTAATCAAACACGGGAGGAGCTTTTCACCTGGGCACTGCAGCAACAGAAGACACTGGAGCATCCGTATTGGAGTCTATCTGTCTGTCTATCAAGGTTTGAGGCATCAGACTTTTGTAAAAATAGAATGATAATGAACGTCTAATGCATATTTTGATGCCGGTCATGTAATAAGGATTCAGTCAGCTCACCAATAAGACGAAATAGTGGACACTGGTAAATATAAAGTTTGGAGTGCTGGCGATCTCAGCCTCAGGCATCTGACAGAAGAAATTGGTCAAACTGAAAATGCTCTTCGGACTCCAACTTATCTGACAGTTCATTAGGTGTGCACTGAATAATCACTATCAACACATACATAAAGGTGATTTCATGGCCATCACTGGATTATCCAGCAAAATCAGTGCTATATGTAGAATTACCACATCAAAGTATGATGATTTGCTTGATTTGATTAGTTGATGCCAGATACAATATACTTTACAAGTCAATATCTTACTTTTAAGATATATCGGTCACTACTACTCCAACACCAACCCCTGTGGACATAGTGAGGAAGTTCACTCATGAAACATGAGGTCCTCCATAGCAACAGGGTCACCGTTAGCCAGGAGAGAGGTTGCTCTGGGAGGGAGACGTTTCTCCCGTGGGCCCGTTCTGGAGCTTTCAGGCCTCCTCGGCTGTGCTCGTCCTCACGTGGCTACTCGCCTCGAGAAGCCGGTCTGGCATTTTGGGACGATTTCAATCCCACGTAGTGATTTGGCTTGAATCTGAGGTTTCTCTCTCTGTTAGCAGGCAGAGGAATGATACCATTTTCTTCACTCACCCCCTCTTGGCTCGGGTGTGCAGCATACAGAGTTTCTTCAGTTCTAACTTTTGTGGTGTTAGAACACAGAGTTGGAACAGTCTTCTTTCAGACCGTTGTTGCTTTCAGAGTTGGCTGGATGAGGCAGAGGGCCTTCAGCACCTTCTGTTTGAGGCTTGGATGTCTCTGACGGGCAACATGCTCTGTATAGGCTCTAAACGGCAGATCCAAGCTCAGGTCTCCGGATGAAAGGGCTAGGGGCCTCGCCTGGGACAAGGCAGCAAGAGGCAAAAACTTAACCCATGCACAAAGATCTCTATATGTATGCATATGTGTCTCTCCGTAGGTATAGCAAATGAAATAAGTCAAATAGAATTGCTGTCAGTCATCCATTTCTGATCTCTGCTGAAGGAGTGTAGAAGCGGAGGGGGGAGATAACCTAACCCCCACAAAGATACTCAGGGACTGTATCAGGCATTTCAGCTTAAATCTTTTCGTCCCACAAATTATTCATCTCCAGGCTCCTTATCATGCTACAAAAAGTACCCCTGTGGAAACTGTTCACAAAGCCTTCATTGAAAGAGTAGAGAGAGACAAGCAAAGGCAACACAAACAAGGTTATTTACCTGTTTACATGCCTGTTGTCTGTAGGTTATTTAATGTCTACTGAAACCCGGCGTCTTCCCTTAGGTTCCAGAGCATTGATCAGCTAGATCTCCCCAGTGGGCTCATGGTGACAGGAGACTGTGGCAGAGAATGCTGATTTTCATCTTAAGGACTTTGATATGAAATAAGTGAAAAAAATACAACGAGGATTTTCAGTTTATTTTATTTTTTTAAATGATGGCTTTATTTTCTTCATCTTTCATATTTGCAGCCAATGAGCTATCATTTAGAAATGCGTTTGGTGCCACAAGAAATATTTTGTCACACAAATGATTGCCAGACTAGCAACTATGTAGTGACATCCCAAAATGCTGATATCTGCCCATTAGACGACACTCCATATTATTGCCCATGCACAAGGCTGAAAAGCTGGCTCTGACTATATGGGATATGGAACTAACAGAGAGAAACAAAAACCCAACAATGCCAGGGTTAGGACTTCCATTATAATGTGGTTCACCTGTGTAAAATATCATACCTGCGTTGTACTATAAAACTAATAGCACACCGGGGATGGAAACATGTCAGTATAAAGGCTTGAACCAAATGTCTTGAGGCCAAGGGGTGAATCCATTGCAAGTTGTTTTCAATGCAGGGTAAGTGCTTTCATTCAGTGCATGCTCTGGATGGAAAGTGTGCACTAGGTTTGCCACTCAGGTTACAAAGGGCTCTATGTAGGAGTAAACTTTACCAAACAAATGGATATAATATATGGGGGTTTTTTTCCCCCCCAAGGGCATCTGGTTTGAGCGAGGTCAATCCTGAGTGAATGAGTGGAATACCTTATTGGGTCCAAAGCTATTGTCGCTGTACTTCATGCTCGAGAGGCACTTCGCCATTGATGTGTATCAGAAAGACTAACATTGAATGAACTTTGTGTGTGTGTGTGTGAGATAGAGAGGTGTTTCTGTTATTTTGTGCCAGCAGTTGTTGCAGTTGATTTGAAACATTTAAGCATTTGTCTAAAACAGCATTAGCATGTTAGAACCTGTTTTGCATTATTTTGACTGACGATCATTACTGTTGCGATGTTCAAATATGGAGACTTTGCTGGAAGCGAAACAAGTTGCAAAGATGTCATGTCATTTTCACCCCATACCACCTCATTGGTATAAAGGTTTTGGCCCCCCCTCCTGGTTATCTTTTTAGTGCAAGCCCGTGAACCTTGCACAGCATGCAAGTATTGCCATAGGATCACGTTTGGGGATGTTGATGGATTTTTCATCCTCGATTTGATCGTTGACTTGATGGAAGTCCATGATGGTGTTTTTTGTCATTATGATAATTAAAATAGCCAGCGAGAGAAAAGAGAGGAAGCCAGAGCGAGCCTAAGATCAAGGCACAGAGCGGGTCTGTACTGTGAAAGATGAAGGGGGGGGGTTAGGGAAGCGTTACAAAGGGCTCCAAGTACAAAGTGAATGGAACCCCTGGTACCTTTGATCCTGGCTAGCGCTCTCTCTTTGTTTTAAGGCTTTAGCTTTCCAAAACCCTTCATCCAGGCCCTGTGAAGTACCGAACAGGGTGCTTGATTTGGCCTGCTGCTTAGCGCCGCGTAGCCATGGCTAATGGCACTGTAGCGTACTGGGGGAGGAGAATCAGCAGGTGGATCCTGTGTGTGAGTGTGCATGCACGTTATTATGCATGTCATGTGTGCGTGCTTGCATTCAGCAACATTTTGGCATGTGTCACAATGTTTTTCACTGGTAGCATGTAATGTCTAATGACTTGTTTTTTCTACGGTTATAGCATCGTTCTAATTATTTTTAACTGCCTAGGTTTTGTTTGCATAAAATGAGACAATCCCTGTGAAATCTGGTGGAGTCTGTGCGTTGAATTCAGCTCTCCATTCTCAGATCTGTAAGAGTGGAGGTGGGTGGGAGTACTGGCATGCATCCGGCGCTATATTGTGTATGTAGTGTGTGCATGGGACACAGTCCCAATAAGCAGTCCTTTAAAACCTGCAATAACTGATTTCTTTGGATCATGGAAACAAACTGTAAAGACAACATTTGAGTTTATACGGCCAACCTGTTTATATAAACATCCAGCGGTGCATTTGGAGCGGTCTGTGGGGGCCACCTGGGCAAATGAAAGTCCAATATTCAGGGGCGAAGCCGGAGATTCAGTTGATAATTCTCTGAAGGTGCATCACAATGACACCAACATGACAAACATTTGTCACATATAAACATGGCCATTTACATTATTAATAGTATCGATTATAACAAGGTGATCTGGATCCCTGATTTTTCACAGAATTTCAACAGCCTATAGAGAGTGCCAAGATTTTTAAATGGGCCTCTGGTTGATTATATATCAGCAGAGTAACAGTGATGTAACCAATTGCAGCTCTTAAAAAAGTAATAATTGCTTAAACGTGGCTTGAAACTGAGCGATGAGTTACTACGGCTACACTCCTTCATGTTTCCTTCCAGTTTCTTCCTGTATTGCATGTGCGGTGTTGGCCACCCACTCACCTTTTTCACCACGTGTGCCTGCATGCATATGTGGGTATCTGCATCATCACCGCGGTCCCAAACTTAAACCTCTCATCACCACAAGTAGTTGCAGAGAAAACACAGCTTGACCACAGAGACTGACAGCTGCGGAAATCTCTTGGGTCCAAACAGCACTCGCAGCCACGTCTTTGCAAGAGCGCGCCACAGATGTAACCATGCGTTTGATTTTAATACTTCTCTTCTGAGTGTAGGCGGCGAGGCTTCTTTTGGGGAACGCCACGCATATTCAGCTTGACATCCACAACAGGGGCATATTTCGAGGCAGATGTTACACTCAATAATTCACATATTTATTCGGAGGCAGCACACAAATAAGGCTTCATAAAACTTTCTGCCTTCTTAGAATGCATGAATATGTGAATTATTGAGTAAAACGTCTATTCCCCATATGTTCCTACACTGTTGCTGCCATATTGACTGGATGAGTTTGTTGGTTAGGTGCGTCCCACGTTTTCTTTTCCTGTTGAGGCATTTAACTATTTCCTTAAAATTTTAAGTGTTTTTCTTCCAGTAACCTGAAGGCTGCACAAGCAGCTTGTGCACTGCGTGAAGAACTTTGGGGCATCAGTTTCTTGTGCAGCATGATGTACAACACCCTGTTAATCAAAGTACTCTGTGAAGCCTCAACTCAAATTTTAAATGTGGTGACATCCACACTTCTGCAGGGTCCATGAACTGACGTTGTGCATTTGTAGCGACACCCGTGGCTCTCAGGATACCTTCACGTTTTTAACTTCACAGATAGTGTTTTTAATCTTCCAAGCAGAAACTGAAAGTATTAAATATCAACTTGGTTACAGCAATTCAATCCTTCAGGAAAATTCTTCCCAGTTTCCTAATGGCAGAACGGCGCATCATTCCTGCGTTATTAGCTCCAACGCCAGCGTTCTGGGCATGGAATCATATGTGGCACAACTCACTTTAAAGTGGAAACGGTTGACGCACTTCCTTTGTGCCGTAAACCATCCTTCTTTTTCCAGTGAGGTCGTACCTGGTGGCAGACAGAATTGCACAGTGAAAGCGAGGCTTATAGGAAACCAGTCAGAACGCCAATGGTGTCATTATTCTATAGCCATTACATTGTGCGATCAACATTTACTTCACAGTGATAACGATGTTACATAATGATACGCTGTTCTGTCACAGACACATAATTTATGTTCCACTTTACTACAACAATCTTTCCCTAACCACAACCATACAGAGACGGTCGGCATTTGACCTAAACCAAAACCATTGTCAATTAACTCTATTATTATTATTATTATGAACTATATTTCAGGGGTTTTGCAGATACGGTTTGAAAAACTCCCAGTGCACACAACATGCACAGATATACAAAGAGATCATCACTTATTACCTCCATCGTGTTGGCCTGTTGAAAATGTATTCAGGCCTTAGGGTCAGGAGCCTGTCCAATCCTGGGGGACTATGTGCAAAAATGGCTGTAATTCCTATATGATTTTTTTTTTTTAATTAAAGGTGAAAGTCTTCTCTTCAGTCGCATATTGATCACTTCAGTTCAAATCCATTGTGACTGTGTACACATTGGTATAAAATATAAAGTAAAGAGGCAAAACTACAAACATTTAATCACTGTCCAGATACTTATGGACCTGACTGTATGGTGAATGAATGGAAACCTTTACCGCCCTTGACGGAATTTGTCCTGCATGGTGGGTTTTCAGAACATAAAATCAACACTGCACACATTACAAGCCTATGCACAACAAATAAATAAATACGTATCTCTGGGTTCATCAGAGAGACATCAACCAACAGCCCGGGATGAAAATGTTGCTGTACAGTCTGTCTGAAACTAGCAGGATGCACAGGAGTTGTCAAATGTGTCTTGATTTCCAGGCCTTTGATATTCTTATCTCTCTGCTACTTAATTTGACTCCATGTATAAAAAAAACCCCTATTCCTCTACAAAGGCATCAACGTGACTTTGAAGACGCAATAAAGTGCTTGGTTTTGTTTGGAATGTCACAAAGCATGCTGAGGTGACAGTGAGGTAGTTTTCGGGTGTGTGCAGGCATGGTTACATGACTTTGTGTCAGCGTGTGTGTGTGTCTCTGTGTGTGTGCATGTATATGTGTATATTTGACAGCAGAGCAAACCGTCCTGGCGGCTCGGTGGCCTCGAGAGCTCACTTTGCTGTTGTTTTCTGTCCTGTTGTTTCTGAAAGAGAAAATGATTTGACTTGAAAAGATAAGAGACAATGATTACAAAGATACTGTTGTGGCATCACGTGTAACAATTGCTTGTTCTTCTCTCTTTCACCTCAGGCCACCAGCTTCCTGTCAGAGACCCAATTATCTGCTGAGCCACCAGGAACTCTGGACCCGCTTTTCAAGTTTCATGAGACCATTGCTAAGGTAGGACCAGCATAGTAGATCCTGCTTTTACCAATAACATCTCTATATCACAGTGGCTGTCGTGTTTCATGTTATGGCTAGTGTGCGAAATACTCTGACAATTCGGGTCGGGTGGCATGACAGATTAAGAAAATAATTATATATATATATATATATATATATATATATAAATGTTATTGAAAACATTCTCATGAGGTGACCTTCTCTGATTACAGGCAGAAAATGTCACACAAGGAACTAAAATAATGTTAAAAAATAAATAGATAATTAAAAACAGGAAGAAGCTCCACATTTTCTGTAACTAATTTTCACTTCCTGCTCAGACAAACTCAAGAGACACACACTCACACCTCTCCATATATATACTACACTCAGCTGCCACAGCGTGGATACCTTCATCAATTCACCGGGATTTAACTGTTAACTGACCTTGTGTGCTCTTCTGAAATATTCAGAGAATAGCAAATACCCGACTCTCCAAACTCCATGTTTTATGACTCAGCTTCAAGATTTAAGGACTGTTTAAAAACTTCGTCCATTGGACAAAAAGGACATAAGACATAAATCTGGCTTTTTAAATATGGAGAAGAGGAGCAGAACCGTGGACTCAGAATGTATTATTGAGAATTACAACCGGCACCAGAAACCATGACAGCACCTGCAGCACCAGTACCAGTTCACTGTCATCAGTCACATCTTCTTTGTTGCTCTTTACCATTCAAGATTTAAACCTGAAAATACATTTTACAATACAGATAAAAAGTAAATAAATTAAATTTTGCCGTCTTCAGGAGGTCCTAGGGTCCAAGACCCCCTGGGACCCTCCGTATTCCGCACGCTGGTTATAACATTCCTATAGTCAATTAAAAATACTATTACAGTGGGGTGAGGATAGCCTCAATTGAGCATCTTTTCTATTAAGTGCAAAGCAAGCCAAGAAAAGAGGGGGTCAAATTCTGTCAGCGGTTCTCCAGCCAGTTGCTTTCATCTGTAAATTGCAGAGAGACATCAGAAGACAAATAATCAAATAACTCGAGCACAGACAAAAGCATGACATTTCTAAGGACTAATATAGCCTACTACAATAATCTCATAACATGAGATTATCTCTTTGTCTACAACTCACTACAGATGTTATAATTATGTTTTTCTCTGTCTTGCACAGACAACCTATGTGGTCATATTTTTGGGGAAGACAGTCTCATTACAGTCATAATACTAATTAGTAATTATAAATAATTGCTTCGGCCAGTAGAGGGCCTAAATAAATGTAAATATGGGTTGTAATAACCTGCTGCATAGACAACCTGTATTTATTGGGGAGGACAGTCTCTAAAATACAAACTCACTAGATGGTAGCAATCATTTACTAGAGATTTACATTTGGGAAAGTTAGTTTCAAATAAATAAAGCATGGTTTGCCCTCACCAGGAAAGGTCTCTTGTAAAATCTGTAAAAACCATGTAAAATCTGATAGCGTGAAACACGTGTAAAGGAGACTTCACTTTTGCATTTCTGCAATTTAGCCTCTACTCACCAGTGGCACCATATCGCCCCTTCAAAAGCAGCTAAGATCCTGAAGCCTGACACATCAAATAATAGCCAGAAAATTCAAATTTTTTGAAACCGAAGAGTCTATTGCACCTTTCGAAAGACTAAAAACTCAACTTTTTATCATATTAGATTCATCAGGAATTTATGGAAATTCATTGATCACAACAATGTTGTTGTTTTTTAAACAAAAACAAATATTGTTCATTGCATTTGCAACATTTGGACCATTTGAATTGATTTGGTTATCTTTTTTCCGAACAGGTACATTTTTACAACCCTTTTATTAAAGGTTATATAAAAATACATGCAAAACCAAATGATTGAGTACTCTGAATTGGTCAATATAACATACAGATTATGATGGCCAAGGAATTGTCTTGGCAATTATTAGCAAGTGAGTCACTGCAACATCCAAGAGATTATCAGAAGAGCAGGTTCCAAAAAAACACATGGATATCTCAATTTCCACTATAAATATATTTTAATTATGACATCTCAAACTTTGAAGTAGTTATACGTTTCTTTAATACAGTAAATATTCATATTGAAATATTAGTAACAATATACATGTTATTCTTGCCTTATCCTTTTCAAAATTTGCAAAGATTTTCCCCGCCAAAACCTTATGACTCACTATGTGACGGTAGCCATTTTGGATTTGGCATTCAAAGGCTTGCTACAATCTGCAGTGCACGGATAATCCACCAGAAGGCAGAAGACATGTGTCAGATTATATACAACAGGTTGTTCAGGAAAGAATTAATCATGTTGTTGAGGTAGAGATCTCAGAAACCCATGAAACAAATATGATTCAGTTGGCGTTATAAAGTTCATATTTTACAAATTCTACCCAGAGCCAATTTTACAAGCCACTGCGTGACTGAAATATCTGGGAGATGGCCACAAGCCAACACAAATCATTAACATTGTGGCTGGATTAAATATTAAAATGGATCGTTTTGAATAATTAATGCTTCAGTTGGTTAGTTTAATTCTCTTTATTTAGATAACGGTTTATCTTTATCTCCCAGGACTCATACCAACCAAAACATGAGTAAATAGCGGTAACTCCAGTTAGGATTTTTAGGCTCAGAAACGCGAGGCGCGCCACACGCTCGCTGGCTGCTGTCAGTCACTCAGCTGGTGCAGCAGGCAAATTCATTAGGGTCATGATCTAAGTGAGAAGTATAAAAAAAAAAAAAATCACCATCCATTTTAGCTGTGACAGACAAAATCCGGATGATTTTCAGTGGAGATGAAGCAGGCTGTGCAGGAACAACCACTGCTGACTTTGCTGTTTCCTAGAAGAGCAGATCAAATGAAGACAATGACACACATATGTTGAACCTTATTCCATTCGGGGCTGCACATGTTCAACTTTGCACATTCAGGGCCATTCTTCAAACAAAGTGCGTTAGCAAAATAAAACAAAACAAAAAGGCATCTGGAGGTGAAAGATGCATCAGCTGCTGAATACGGACCATGTTATTATAGTATTCTTCTTTTCTTCTCTTGTGGCAATAAAAGTTAGAACTTAGTCTATATTCTGCAACGACTGCCCTGTAAAAGTCAGATAGAATGCACGAGCTGTTTGACAAATTGGGATTTTTATCTCCGCTAACAGATTGGACCTTTTGAAAAATAACTTCACATGAGGAATGCTCTCAGTGCCAATAAATGCCACCGGCTCACCACAGCTATTACCGTTGCACGATAGCTATCACGGTTTACAAATTACATAAGGCACAGTGACATTTCCCTCATCTTTTGTGGAGGCCCAGCTCGAAATGAACACACTCCGCTCTGGTATGTCCTTACCATCGCACCTCACATGTGTGAAATTACACTTAGTTTTACAAGTACCACGCTAGCTGGAGAACCGCACCGCCAAAACTCACAAACTGTTAGTGAGGATAGTAGCTCAAACCTGCTACTGTGTATTTTCAATAATCACCGCTCTGTCTAGATCAACAAACAACTTTACTGTACTGTGCTATTATTATTCTGAAACTTTATCCGGTGTTATTCAGCAGACAAGACAGAAGCAGTTTAATTTGGGAGAGCAGGACGTGAGAAGACAAGTAAGCACAGAAGGAAGATTTTCTTCTGGTGTGTATTTAGGCTCCTGTAGCGTTCTGTCTGTAGTGTTTACCTGTTTGATGTATGCATGATCCACAGTGTGACTTTACATGGATACAAATGTATAGAAGAGGGGCTCTGAACGTACAGTAGCACCTGTTCTGTCTGGGTCTCAACCCGGGCTGCATTTCAGTGCAGATGCTGTTTAAATACGTTAGGACTACCTTGTCCTCTTGTGTCTTCCCGTTCCATTGAGTCTCGGTAGAATCCTTCAACATCTATTAATTATAAAGTAGGATATTGAAAATATATAAACGTTTGCTTACTTTCAGTGTATTTATATGCTAAGCCTGGGCGATAAAACGATGCGACAGACACTTCATCTATAGCAAGAAGAAA
Organism: Gadopsis marmoratus; assembly: GCA_036023855.1. Lineage (NCBI taxonomy): Eukaryota > Metazoa > Chordata > Actinopteri > Centrarchiformes > Percichthyidae > Gadopsis > Gadopsis marmoratus. Next base: position 1,835 of record JAVQJF010045729.1, on the reverse strand, counting down.
ATAGTTCAATAGACTAGTTTCATTTACATGCATTAAATGCACATAAGAGATACACAGCCTATCATATCCCTTGATACGCGTGACGCAACAACAGAAGCAGCGTGGAGTGAGAAAACGAGTGCAGACGGTGAGAAGGAAATTGTTAATAAAATAGGACAGGTCAGCTCGCCAGTGTGGTAAATTCAAAGGAAAGGTGGTTGAATTTTTCTCCTGGTCTTTATTAAAAATAGGTTGAATGAAGTGAAAAATCTTTCAGCTCTATATATCCTATATAGAAAAAAAACATTGCTTCATAGCACTACTGGTGGTCACAAACTCCACAGGGTGTCCTATAACATAAAAAAAACTGACACGCACGGGGTTGTGACATGTGGAGCTGTGTTTGGCTGCGGGCTACAGAAGGAGTCCGAGGTCTGGCAGACAAACACAGGCAGCATGGATGTCCATTATATCTGTAGTCAGCTGTCATTCCTGAATGGCCACAAACATGGCTGCAGGATTTTACCTGGACCTGTAGGTGTATGAAGAACTTTGAATGCGTGTGTACTGACAGTATCAGCAGTGCATGGCGCTATGTCCACTGCGCAGGCGACCTTCACGTCCATCCCATCCCTGCCGGATGGTGATTGCTCGGTAAACCGGCTGCTGGTTGGCAGCTCATTTTTCTCCCTTGATGTTCTTATTTTTTTCATTCCTTCATTTTAGCAATGGGAGAAGGTCATTGTTGTGACTTAACATGCACGTGTACGGTATTGTGCTTCCAACATGCAGGAACAAGGGTTTAAAGGGCTCATGTTGGTTAGTACCACTACTGATATTTCTGCACTGAGGCTGCTGACAGGCCTCCAAATGAAATGACAAAATACACCATTAACATCATGATGACACATATAAGCGGTTCCTAATCTGACGGCCCTATCAACAGGATGGCACCATTTGTTATGTTACAAATCACCGCTGACAAATACATCTGTTTTAGCATCTGACAACGCTGTGGTTATGGCTTGGTTAGGTTTAGGCACAACGTGGTTAGGGTTAGAGAAAGATCATAAAAGTTATGAGTTAAAAGTTGTGCTTTATTGATCCCCATAGGAAAATGAATTCTTGCATTTAACCCGAATGTTAGGAGGAGTGGCAGCCACTTTGCTGCGCCCGGGGACTTGATCCAGATCTAAGCCAGTGCCTTGGTCAATGGCACTGACAGGGGAATTAACCTAACATACATGTTTTGATGGCAGGCGACAACAGGACCTTTTAGCTGTGAGGCAACTAACCACTGAGCCACCGTGCTGCCCATGGTTTGGATTAAAATAAGCAGCTTAGATTTTAGGTTAGTAAAACACTGTGGGTTGGGTTAAAAGGATGAAAATATGTCATAATATACACTGTCTGGCCAAAAAAAAAGTCACCACCTGGATTTAACTAAGTAAATAGGTAAGAGCCTCCCATTGGATAATTACTGCATGGGCGATTTTGTTTCTGCTGGCAACAAGTTATTTAACCCTAACTGACCCAGTGAGAAGCTTCTCATTTCTTAAACAACCATGTCGAAAGACACAACCTGTGGTCGTGGAAAAGATGTTAATGATTTTCAGAGGGGTCAAATTATTGGCATGCATGAAGCAAACAAAACATCTAAGGTGATTGCTGAAAAAATTGGGTTAAGAACTGTCCAACGCATTATTAAAAACTGGAAGGACAGTCCAGATTGACCCCGTTCCAGAGTGATGGGCGCATCAGAGTAAGAAGAGAGGCAGATGAAGTGATGCACCCATCATGCCTAGTGCCTACTGTATAAACCTGTGGGGGCAGTGCTATGATCTGGGGTTGCTGCA
>JAVQJF010045722.1:0-47610 GCA_036023855.1 Gadopsis marmoratus | reverse complement strand
GTCTCATTGTTGCCCTCTAGTGCACCTGTTGTTAATTTCATTAACACCAAAGCAGCTGAAACTGATTAACAACCCCCTCTGCTACTTAACTGACCAGATCAATATCCCAGAAGTTTAATTGACCTGATGCTGTACTCTGCTTAAAAAGTGTTCCTTTCCTTTCATTTTATTGAGCAGTGTATATTATACAAGTGTAGTTTATAATCTGTTAACCATGTCTAGGTTGTCTTTTGCCCAAACTAATGGCATTTCCATCATTCTCACCTGTACTTTGTATTCAGTGCAAATTAACACATTTTGGTATGCTAACACACTAAACTAAGATGGTGAACGCTGTAAACATATGTTTTTAACACCAGCATGTTAGCACTGTTATTGTTAGCATTCTGATGTTAGCATTTAGCTCAAAGCAAAGAACACCCTCAAACAGCTGCTGGCATGGCTGTAGATTCCGGTTACTCACACTTGGGTCATGTTGTGCACTCTCACGTTGTACAGGAGGTCCCGTCCTTGTACCCTGGCATCAGTCTGTCTCTGCAAGAATGTCGCTGCTCAGTATTTCTGTACATTCATCATGCTCAGTGGTGACAGTCCCCTTAATGCAAATTCTGAAATTTAATTTAATTTAACTGATGGAGCTTGGGGTGGCAGCAGAGGCAGCAGTTGTGGGTATATAGGCGTGAAGACCCAACCATACGTGGCTCCACAATAATGAGTGGGAGCAGGCCATCAGTGGGTGTGGTGTGAAAGTGCTGAGCAGGGAAAGTGAAGGGGAGCCCCACGGGACTCGTTTGAGAGGAACGTGGTACCGAGAGCAGCTCAGAAGCCACACAAAAAAAATTACAATTACACATAATTACAGCTTGAAAACAGTGGGCAAAGGGGCTCTTTACCTGCCTATATTGGCTCAGCACTCCACTGTGCCCTAATTGCTAGTCTCCTGCGTGCACGAGTATCTCAGTATCTAATCTTCAGTATCCTCTGCTGCTTTGAATATTGAACAACTTTGAAACTGCAAAGCTTTGAAAATTGTTTTGTTTCCCCACATCTGATGGGTCTATGGGTTTTCCATATCTGTCCTATTTGTACAGTATACTGTTCTACCTGCAGCATTCTAGTTAAAACCTAACGAAGTCTTGAAATCTGCCCAGCTGCTTTATTTTGTGTGCATCTAGAATACAGCAGTGTGTGCTTACCCGGCCATAGCAAGGGCTTTAATTTCCATTGCAAGCATTCATGCTAAAAATGTCCACCCATACATCTCCACAATGCTCTTTACACAAAGCCATCAACCACCATGTGGAGAAGTGTTAGGCTCTGGGGGGGGGGGGTGGGGAAGAGAGTCTGTACATGGATAGACGCTAATATTTTCAAGCACTGGCTGCACGGGCCACCAAGCCCATAAATTTGGTGGCCAAGGTACATTTTTGGTGGTGGAAATCGGGATGTTTGTGGAAATGTAACATTGCTTTGACTCGCAGTACAGGGATGAAACTACATGGAGTAATTGGTGGCCGCAAAGTAACCTTTTGTGGCCTCAGGTCATAGGGCCATGGTTAATGTCGAACCCTGCTGTGTGTTGTCACTGTACGTGTGTCCGAGTGTGTCCGCCCACTCATCTGAAGAAAGGACATGAAACTCCACGGCACATTGCAGAACAGTTGTCATGTAGCTGTTACATTATGTTGCTTAAGGGGCCTTTCAGCTCCTCTTGTTAGTATGTCATTTAGTTAGTTTTACTTGGTCTGTTATTTTATTTCCTGACATTGTTTTCATCTGATCACTGTTACTACGTTACTCGCCAATAATCATGATCTCACGTACACAATCACACGCGCTAAGGATTTTGACTTTTTTATCCACGTTCATATCTACTTCCTTGTGTCAAATGGGTTTTTAGAAGCAAATGTGAGCTGACTGTACCTCAGTGGTGCTCATTATGCAGAGCCGTGATCAGCTGTGCTGCTGCTGACTGTGGTAATCATCTAGATATTTTGCGAGCACGACCCTCCCTACGTGCTCGCACTCGTCACAGCTCCATGCACGCGGAGCAGAAATGCTCCCTCGCAAGGATGCTGTCCCGCTCGCAGATGATGTTTTGTGCACTCGTATCACGTACACGCACGCCTGATTTTTATGTGCACTGGTTTTGAGAGTAATTAAAAGCCATAGGTCACAGATTGTATCTGCACAACAATCATTCTGATTCATGTTTTGTGGTTATGTTTAGAGAGCTCAAAGTACTTCTTTAAGATTATTGAAAGATCATGGTCTTGGTTAATTATTGAAAAAGTCAATGTTGACGTGAAGCATTAGACGGGACTGTCACAGTCTGTCTCTCTGTCCCTCCCCTCAAGCCAAATTTGGGATTTCACAGTTCTATTCTTCATTAGTCCATAAGATGCCCTCAGACTTTCTCCTCTCCTTCAAGACCTTTCTCTCATTTGCATTTCAATTTCCTCATTCCCCTCACCTGAGTTTTCTTGCCCATCCTCCCACCTGTACCTCATTCTCTCATCAGTCACTCCTTACTTATACCGGTGCCCTTCCTTTGTTCTCTTGTCAGTTCATACTGCTTCCCATGTGCCTAAGGTACCTGCATTTAACCTAACAGTACAAATAAATCCTTGTACTGCTCCAGTCTGCCTGTGTTGTCTGCACCTGCTACCCACCTTAACAGGAACCCTTTAACCATTTTTTAAATATTTACTAGAATCTCTTGTTAACTCTATCCAGTGGCTGTAGCACCCTAAACCTGACGGCATGCGTGATGCAAACCCCAGTCACGAGTGTCAAAGCCCTCTGCTTTGATCGTCCACACATCTACACTTACCTTGCCCCTTAACCTCTGCATTATGTTTTTCCTGGATTGCAGCAAATATGGCAACTATTCCTAAAAATTGGAAATATTTCTTCCCCTTACTCCGCTTGTTTGTGCTACCTGACAAATTCTTCTGTCGTGTATGCTGGTTTTTTCCTTTTTACCACGCCAGATTCCTAGTGAGATCAGTCATCATCCTTCAGCATGACATAATGCTATCAGCACACTATCACAACGCTATGGCAATAGTTAACAATACCCAGTTTCTATGTAAGTGACTGCTGTTATACTACAATGCATAGCTTGAAAGATATCATGCAGTCACTTCAGTCAAGAAACTGTGTGTTACTATTGATGTACTTTCCTTATCCACTCTATTGATATCTGACTTATTGCTTTTCTTATCAGATTGTTTTTTTCCCCCTTTGCTCTCACTTTGTCATCATTTTCCCTGTGTCTGACCCATTTGCTCCCTTCACAGCAAAATCCAATATTTGCAGATATGCTCCCTGCCTCAGCCTCTGTAAATATGTTTTCTCAATCCCATTTTCTCTCTGCGCACATGGAAAGCTTGTAATTAGATTGATTATTTTAATATATCTAGACAGACTTAAATCCTCCTGCAAAACAAACTCACATTTAGAAGTCATGAGCTATTGTGAAGTGTTTCCTATTTCTGTGCTGTGGATGCAGACCTCAGACAATATATGTGGAATACAGATTCAACATTATGCATGCAGCAGTGTTGAATGAATGTGTGCCTTTGGTCTCCGTTCCCCTTCTGATCTGAGGCGTTAGTGACATAAATCCATCTGTCGCTTGATGGAAGAAAATGTAAATCTTGGACCCCTTTGCTTATTATGTCTAATTGGTTTCAGTCTTCAAACAGCTCTGCCTTTTTTAGATGAATCTTTATCAAATGGATAGTCTGGCCATTTCATTTAATAACCCTCTGTTAGATCCCAAATGGACAGCATCATCACTCTCCCAAAATCTGCATCTAAACAAGAAGATAACATATCCCCATAGATGCATTGTTGATGGTCTATCGCATTGAGTCAACATGAAACTCAAGAGTAGTTTAGTCAAAGATGAACTAATATTATTTTTAGGTAACTGCAGCAACAATTAAAGGAAACACAATTATTGTGCAAGTTATTGCAAAACATGGCACCATATTCACCTATACCCACATAAAGATGTCAAATTATCCTCTGTCTACTAATGCTGTGGCAATGATTTTTGGAGGGGATGGACAACTTTGCATTAATAATAGATTGACAAGATGACAGCGTAGACTTCCTTTTAGCCAGTCAGTAGCGAGGAGAATCAAAACTGTAAGCAAAAGCAACCCCAATCATTCATGTAAACATATTAAAATACCATAATGGAACAATCAGGAGACCGTTCGCACGAGGAAAATTACAGCATTTGTCATTTGTGTCAAACACTTAAAATGACCTATGTTTGTTTCCCTGACAACTGATGGACCAACAATGGGCCTCAAATAAGAACCACTTGTGCAACCAGATTCGTTCGAGGCACATGTGAGTGACTTAAGAGTAGAAATAAAGACTTATTTGACCTGCAGTCATAATGCCTTAATCTGATTGAATTTGGAGTTTAAATGTGATCCAAAAATGTGTGTGACCACAGCAAAGACAGGGCAATGCGTTGTAATCGTTGGTTTCTTTCCCTATATTTAACTATGACCATGATCTTTCCCTACCTTCAGTCAAGTAGTTTTAGTTTCCTACAAGCTTTCATTGTGGCGGTTTCATTTAATGCTTTTTCTTTAGATGACTGTGGAATGATATGCAACAAAGGTCCCCTGCCGGACGTTCACCATAACCCTGCAAACCCCTGTGTGATTTTAAAAGTGTCTGAACTGAGCAATAAAAAACACGATTCCATAGTGTTTCTCAAAATACTACCAGCATCCTCTAAGATACTGTGCGTGACATTCAATCTGACGTCTTTTCCCTGATTTCAGTTTTAAGATATTTGAATTTGAGAATAATGTAAATTCAATTGTCAGTTATAGCGTTGTGATTTTTTCCAGCCTCGGTCCTTAGACCAGGCTGGGTACATGGTGTGCTTGATCCCTTGTCTCCTGTAGGGAGTTTCCCATCTCATCACTTTCACAGAGCTCAAGCAGAGGGAGCTGGGAATCTAATATTCCGCTTCATGGTTATGGGGCAGACTAGGCCACTGCTCATGGTTTAGCAGTCTTAAATTGCATCAAGGAAACCATGTGATGTACATGTTGCTCCGTAACTCTAACTCATTGAGCGTAATGTAAATACAAGTGTAGGCAAGTGGGGGGAGTCAGTGCAGCTACAGCTGTCAACGTTCCTTCAAGGTAAGAGAGGCTGGAGCATCTGATCTCCAGGTTTAAGATTTTGCCCTTGTTTTACGTCTCATTGCATCCATGTGGCGATGTCGGCTATAAATGGTGGCTTTGCGCCTAGAACACAGTATGTAGAACAATAGTAGAGAGGAGAAAACTGAAATTTTCAGGCCACAAACTACAATCAATCATGTGCACACCTTCGTCTGGGCGTGACACCCCTTAAAACTGTGCTTCAGTTACCACCAACTCTCTGAAGACGCTAGTGATTGTCACACTAACTGCCTGTGGTTAGCACAGAGACACTACTTGCTTGGCAGCGCAGTTAGGGGTACATTTTCACCCTTTGAGAATTACACTATAGCTGGGATTGGCTCCAGCCCCCCCCCCCCCCGCGACCCTTCGGGATAAGCAGTATGGATAATGAATGAATGAATGAGAACGAACCTATAATATAGCGACCCTGAAAGTAGTAGAAGATGGACATACTCGGGTCAAGTGCGAGTACCTCAAAATAGTTTTAACGCCAGTGCTTGGTTACTCTCCACCACGGCTAATCAGAACCCTGGTGTTGACCATTATCGATAAATTTTTAACCCTGAACTCTGGGTTTCTCTGCAGCTGCTGGTCTGCTCACTGCTGTTTTCAGGGGTCCATGAGTGCAGATTTGTCCTGTGCACCATGTGAAGGTCACACAGCGTGGTACTGATCCAGGACCAGATGTTCAGATGTTCATCCGTTCTATGTGGCAGCCGCTCGTCCACGCCGCCTTTTTCACAGCACAGCTCCTGTAAATATATCTTCAGTTCGCTGTCCTAAATCCAGACTGGTCCCTCTAAAGGGGATGATGTTGATGAATGGGAATGTGTAGCAGTTGTAGCGACCTATAAGCCCCTACTGAGATTACAGGCAGGCGACCAGCCAGCCAGCCAGGCCTGTCCAGGGCACCAGGAGACGGTTAGAGCTTAAAGAGGGATTGTTTGGATAGACAATGGTGTCTACCTGGTTTTAATCCCCGCTCAGAAAGAGTACAGGGGATTGGCAGAGTTTAATAAATGAAAGTGCTCTTATAATCAGGATTTGATAAAGTGCCCCTTTTGTGTTAATCTGACATTTTTTACAGCATGGTTTTTGACATCTGCCACAGCAGGTGGTGTTAACCCTTTCACGGCCCCCAGCTGCATGCATGCGGTGTACGTTTCCACCAGAGCTCGCGCAGGGGCGCGCACAGGTCGCAGTGACGTAAACTTGGGCTGCAGCTAACCATTCTCTGCCGATTCATCGTCCACGTAAAACTGAAAAATGCTCGTCGTAATCTCCCAGAGCAGCAAATCCTCCCATTTAACAAGCTGGAACCGGCAATGGTTCGACACTTTGTGCCTGGAAAAACCACTGAAACGATTAATAAATGATCAGAATGGCAATTAACTTTCTTTCTAACGACTAATCTACTAATTGTTGCAGCTCTAACGTGACCAAAAATGGAGAGTGCAAAGTGTGAGCATTTTGCATTTTATATAAGTGTGAAGGATTCACAACTTCAAAGTGACGCTGTTTAGGTTAATTACACTTTTTCTTTCTTTAGCATCTAGAGCTTGATTTGATAGTCTGGGTGAGGGAGAGCAAAGAGTGGTGAAATGCGGCCACACGAGCAGCATCCTGCTCGGCCTTAACATAACATCAAGTACCTGAATATAATCTATGGGATGCAGCCACCACACGGCCACAGTGGACTCTGGCACAACCTCATTACGTACTTAGTAAAGGCTAATAGAACAAGGAGGATGTGTAATTACTTCATTGCTAAAATAGAAAGCTGCATTTTAATAATTACAGCCCAGCGTATCAGCGATTAAAGCATAATAAAATTGTTTTAAAATCAAGGATTACAACGGTAAATCCCGATGGGCCAGATGTGAGAGCGGGAGGGGCCCCGCTGCATTCTGGGATCGGATTAAACAGGAAATCCCACGGGGCCGCACTGTCTTTTCTTTGCGGCTTAGGGGCTTGTGTGGCCTCAACATGCTGTAATCCACCGATTAGCTGATATAATCACCTGTAAACACACCTTGGCCCACGATCAGGCCCCGCTCTGCCCCGCATGTGTGCTGGACACTTTATTTTTATTTTTTTTCCCCGAGGCGGGTCAGATTTGACTCATCTGAACTCTCTGGGAACCAGAAGCAGACGTTCGGTGCAGACCGACAGCTGGACAAGATATGTGATCTGACCGAGTTCCCAGAAACCAAACTGGACAGATGAATGCTGTTTAACCCTAAATAATTCTACAACAAGTGTTCAGAAACGGCACTTTTTAAGACTAAAAGTCAAGCACTTTCAAGGTGCGTAAATCAAAAAATGTCCTGACGCTCTAAGCGTTTATCGTCACATCTAAATTTTTACTAAAAATGCCAGGAGACGACAAACAAATATGACGACGATATCGTTTCATTACAAATGTTAAAAGATTTTTGGTTTCCATGAGTGATTGTGTCGATGATGAAACACCAGATTATTTTGAAAAATCTAAAGTTTTTCAAGGAGTACATTCAAATTCAAGCATATTGTTACTCCTGAAAACATAACGATTAAAATTAAGCATTTCCCAAACTTCCAAGACTTTGTCTGATGCTGAAAGTAGCATAAAATGGGAGTAGAAATGCACCTTCAAAATACAGTGAAGTACAATAATCAAGTAAATGTACTTAAGGTAGTGACATTCCAACTTTGTGAATATGGATGTATTAAAATCACTACTGTACTTCATTTTAAAGCTACTTTATCTACAGCACTACATTTCAGAGGTACATATTGTACTTCTTACTACATTACATTTATTCAACAGCACTTACATGCAAAACATATGATCGACTTCTAAAATTCGAAGGCATTTAGGGCTGCAGCTGATGATCATTTTCATTACTAATCTGACAGGTATTTTCGTGGCTAATCGATTTAGCAATTTGCTCTATAAAATGTTAGAAAAGGGCGAAAGATTACCCGTCAAAATAATCAGATTACAAAGACCAGCAGCAAATCCTCATTGTTTCCATTAGTTCTTGCTTTTAATTCGCTTAATTTTATATAAAATAAAAATTCTCTATGCTCATTTATGCACCAATATACCAAAGCAATTTCCTTGTGAGAAAACCTACGTCAGCATTAAATCTTGATTACCAAAGTAGTTGCCGATTAATTTTCTGTTCATTGACTTAATGGATTAATCAATTGTTTCAGCTCAAGATGCATTACGTAAGATGCAACTACCATTAGCTCCACCTCAACAAGCTAAAACATTAAAATGCTGCTTAATTATTAATGCATCGTTTTTTACATTTTAAGTTCATTTTGCAGCCACATTTTTTAACTTCTATTTAAGTGAAATTATTTCATTTTTAAAAATAATGGAGTATTTTTTTTATAACGCGGGACTGCTGCTTTTACTTGAGTAAAAAGGTCTCCGTACTCCGCCCAGATTTGACCTTCCTGTTCAAAGAAACAGGTTCGGCTTATCGTGACACACACAAAAAAAGACGATGTAATGCGTTACTGCCACACAGTCACGACCTCACTGCTGTAATTCTTCACCTCCACAAAAGACATTTTTTCGCCGCCTGCTGTCTGTCTCGACGACCAGCTCATATTTGTTTTTGGGTTTTTTTAATGCGATGCCATTCGCAGTCAGCCCTTCCCCTCGACTCGCCCCATTACGACGGATTAAACCATTAATAACAGGGATTGTAAAGTATTTTTAGCATTTATTTTGTAAGACACTTTAAAGTCATTCCTGAAAGGGGAAAAAACACGTGATTTTGGTTCATAGCAGTCATGCCTGGCAACAAATAAAAATTAAGACTATATTAACAAAAAAGAAAAGTACAAATCATGGAAGCAAACAATATAAACATATCTTATATATATATATATATATAAAAAACATAGCAGGCATAATAAATATTACACACAAACAACAAAAACACTAACAATGAACAGAGTTAACCGATTTTGGTTTGGGCAACGTTTGGAAATAAATGATCTGAAGTTTCTGTGGTGGTCAAGTTTTAAAATCTCCTGGAAGAAAAGAAAAATTCAACTAAAGCTCGTTACAGAACATCCAACCCAAACCTTACTGTTCAGGCTCTTATTAGTGTTTAGCATCATGAGGAAACACAAAAGGTGCTCCAAACACAGGCGTTACTTGAGACTTGTATCTTCCCTCATGCTTGTGCACGTGTGTGTGGTTTTTAATACATTTAGGCCTTTCGGAGTGCGTGTAGACTCAAGCCATCATATATATATATATATATATATATATATATATAGTGCAGTAAATTCCAAACACCCACATTCAGGCATTTGTTTATTTTTTTAATGGGGAAATTAACTCATTACTTCAACCAACATTAACGGTGAAGAAGTCCATCTCTGTGGCGGTGACGCGATGGGCTGTATTGGACCTTTGGGTGCACTTTGTTGGGGAATCTTCCTGCCACTCGTTAGCGTGTTCAGAGGAGATGGGAGATCAGTTTTGGTTCAGTCAGGAATCAAGGACCACGTATCATTCAAACACACACACACCTGTACACAAGCAAACAATAAATTCTAGTTCATTGTGTGACTGTAAATATAAATTCACGCCTTAGGTAACTGTGCAATTTCCTTTTTTTTCCTTTTTGTTGAAACATACCAGGAGTAATACAAATTTTAGGAGGACATCCTACGTGCTGTATTTTTTATTTTTTTTTACTTTTTTTTAAGCCAGGTGTAGAGAGCATTTTCAAGTCTTGGTGTCCCTCTGCGAGTCTGGTAACAGAAGATGCAGGATTCGGCTCCTCGCCGGTGCAGAGCGCAGGGGTGAGGTTTCAAGATGTCGCCCCCTCTCTGCAGGGCGTGCGGCACATCCACGTCCCAGCCCCCCCATAATGCTACTTCCGTTGCAAAGTGCAAGCAGTTTTAATGTCTCCCTCTGCCTCTCCCTTCCACTCAAAAAATTCGGAAATTCAGAAAACCAATGCAACAGCAAAACAAGAAAAGGGGCTGCTACTGTTCAAATGGTACGACCAGTGTCCAAAAAGCACCAGGAAGGGAGAGGGCAGCGCGCGCGAGAGAGAGAGAGAGTGCATTTGTGTCTCAAACGAAATTCAGTCCATCGAAGCAAAATAAATGTTCCTTATTATGCCACTGGTCAGCTGTTTTGGACGAGTGGTTATACCTCCCTGGAAATGAGGAAAAAAAAAAATTTACTACACATATTCCCTAATTTCTTTCAACATTTTGGGAAATACACTTCTTTGTGTTCTTGCCAAATGAAAAATGATTCCACTGTCATGTCTGCTTGTTAGCTTAGCGTAGGACAAAAAGTTGAAATGGGGGAAACAAAATCCACCTACCAGCGCCGCTAATGATCACTAACATACATATCATATCTCATTTGTTAACTTTGTACAAAAACCAAGGTGTTAAAATGACAAGTTGTGTGCTTTATGGATTTACATGCTGGAATATTTCTTGGCCAGGCTCAGTTACTTCCTGGAGCCTTGGATTAAACAAACAAGATATAACGTGCCAATTTGTGATAGGTAGATTTTTGTGACAAGAGCGTCCAGAGTTTCCACCTGTTTCAGTAGCAATGATACGCTCAGCTACCAAGAGCTGCTTCATGTTTACTGTACAGATGAGTGGTCTTCATCTTCCCACCTAACTTGGCAGGAAAACGTACAAAAAGTCTATTCTCAAATTATCAAACGTCTCCTTTTAAATGCAGTAAAACCCTTAAACTGACATTATAGAAGCGATTACTTACGATGCAGTGAGTGTGGAGTTGAGGACAAGGGTGGTGCGTATCCTATACAGCTGAGCCAGCGTCAGCTTCTTGTGCTGCTGGGTCGGCGATTTCCTCTTTTTGTGGGGCATTTCCCCTGAAACGCCGTCGGCCGCCGACTCGTTTCTCCGACCCGCGCAAGCGGATGGAGCCGTATCCCCGTCTGAGCCGTTGGTCTCACGGGGTCCGACGGGCGCCGTGCGGCCGTGCATGGCCTCCGCCGCCCTCAGGGTGGCGCAGAGTTTGTCGGAGGGCATGCTCTTGCTCAAGCAGTCGTCAGACTGGTCGAGGTCGCTGGCGAACAGCTCCGTGCCGTTTTGGCCCAGCTCTGACAGGCTTTTACTGTGGGCCAGCGGCGATGTGTCCATGTGCCTGCAGCGTGATTGGCCCTGCGTCTTAGAGCTTAGCGAGTGCGAGTGGGAGATAGGGGTTTTACCGTGCAAGCGCTGCAGCAGATTGTCCTCGGAGCGGGATAAGGCCAGAGTGGACAGCCTCTGTAGGCAGTGGAGTCGTGACTGAACGTGGGGCCGCCGGCGAGGCTTAGAGGACTGGACTACCGACAGCTGGGACCCCAGTGATGAGGCAGCATCCTCCTCCTCCTCCTCTTCTATCTCCTCTATTCTTGCCTCGTCCTGCTCTGCCTCCTCTTCCTCCTCGGTCTCCTCTCCTTCACTCTGGCCGGGCTGTGGCTGAAGTTCTCTCAGGAGGGATACAGGGGAGAGGGTACCGTAGGCGCTGTCCATGGAGAGAGAGCGACACTGGGGGTCCAGCTCATCGCCGTCGGGCCCCGTCTCCTCTTTTATCGTGGCTCCCCCGAGGTTCATGTTGGGGGCAGGAGCCTCTTGGTGTTCACCTGGATCATCAATCTCCATCACTGACAGGGTCTCAGTGGAACCGTCCGATTGACTGAAAAGAGATTTGAGCGTTGATTGGATAGTTAGGTTACAACAACAACAACAACTTGGAGCTCACAACAAAGTTAGAAAAAGATTTAATTCTAAGACGGCGCGGATTTCAATCTTTTGACCAGAACAGAATCAAGAAGATTTTCTAATATATACACTTCCTCGAAAGGAACAGTTCCAAGATTTTGGGAAAAGACGATTAATACCACGCTCATACTGTTAAATATGACGCTATAGCCAGCAGCTGGTTAGCTTAGCATAAAAGTGCAGGCAGGGGCTAGCCTGGTCTGTCTACAGGTAACAAAATCTGCCAACCAGCTCACTAATGAACATGTTAAATCTTGTGTGTTTCTTCCTGACAAGTCGTGCTTTTACTGCGGGTTACGTGGACCATTTCTTGGCCAGGGCCAGCGATACCCTGGAGTACTGTCGTCACTGTGAGGTTGCCAGATCTCGTCATCCAGCTCTCGGGAACAACGCGCATTTCCCAAAATGTTGAACCGTTCCTTTAATCCAATGTGGATTTAAATCTTTTTAGCTTATATTTTGACCAGAACATGAGTCCAATCATATCTGAACCTTGTCAGGAAAACAAGTTTTCATTTTCCTTCTTCAAATTAGTAACCGAGTTGCACACTGCAGTTAGTACCTTGAGTTCTGCTGGTCTTTGTGCCTCATGCAGGGGGAACTTGTAGTGGAGTTGCTGCTCTCCTCTCCCCCCTCCTCTATCTCCTCCCCCTCTGTACACCTCTTCAGACTCTTCTGCTGCCGGAGGGTCTCCTCAGTGCGGAGCCTCTGGAGCTGGTTCTGTAGTGCAATTTAAAAAAAAAACAAAAAACAGCCACATTAAGTATGCAAACCACCAAACGCCGCCGGCTCTGTGTGTCAAACAGTTGGTAAGATCAGAACACGGCCCTCCCACCTGGACATTGCAGATTGCATCGATCCAGCTTCGCCCCTGGGTGGCGGTGTTGGCTTGGAACGTGTAGGCGGCCACTGCACTCTTAAACTCGTTGAGGTAGATGAGGGTGAATGAGCCTGCAGAGACACAAAAGCGGCATAAATTGAGCATTACCTGGAACAAAGTCACCGCTAATGATCCAGTTTCATGTCTGCAGTGGACTCTGAGGTCTACGTTACTTCAGCTCATTCCTATAACGTTACATTCACTCTGAAACAATTAGTCAAGTTAAATCTTAAACACTTGCTGGCTATAGCTTCTCAAATGTCATGATTTCCTGCTTTTCTCCGTTTTGTATTTAGTATAAATTCAATACATTTGCCAAAATTAGCCATATGAAGGCATCCGTTTTGTCAGTATTTTTAATACACATATCAAGAATGTGTCTTAATTTTGAAAATTTGCATTATCCCAGTCTTCATCTGCGCACTCACCAGGGTCTTTGAGCTCCTTACAGACGACGTTGTGAATGAGGAGAGGCTGGCGGATGATTTTGACTTTCTCCACTCTTTTCACTGGCTTGGTAATTAGCAGCAGGTCAGTAAACAGGACGCAATATACATCCATCTGCAAAGGAAGTAAACTCATCTCAGGTCTGATGGAAACATATTTCATTTTGTTTCATGGGTCAACCATTTTATGTGAAGTGTGTGTGTGTGTGTGTGTGTGTGTGTGTGTGTGTGGCGGCTCGCAGAGCAAACGTGAGAATCCAGATGGCGAGTGTCAAGATAAGAGCTCATCGTGTGTTTACGAGCAGCCATGTGAGTGAGTCTTACCCGGCTGTCTTTGCCCTCTTTCATCCTCAGCGCTCCCTCAAGATGCAGCTGTCGCGTCTCCTCCGGCGACACTCCTCTCATGGGAGCCATGAGGTCGAAGCGGTTGTAGTCCTTGAGGATCTGAAAGGGAAAAGACAAAAAGCGTGAAGCAGAGTTTCACGTGGAGTCTCTTACCTGACAGAGCTTTCTTTTTGAAGACGTGGTAAAGCAATAAGTCATTTCTTACCTTCTCCACCTCTTCACTGCTGCCCTCTACAGCCTCGTAGGAGTCTATACGGGCAGAAATGGTGGCCAGCTTCTGCTGCTCCTGACGCTGACGCATCTGGGAGTCCACGCTGTTGATGAAGCCCTCTACTGTGGCCACCTGGAGGAGGACAAACACATGAATACACTCACGTTCAGACATTTCCCCCCCCTTCCCATCTGTGCCGATTAGAAACGCAGCACGTGTTAAAAACATTTTTCCACATCCTTACCATGCTGTTGACAATGTCGCGGGCTGACGGCTCATCCGTCTTCTTGACAACACTCTTCAGTAGGAGTGGATATTTGGTCAGCCTCTGGTGAGGCTTCGCCAACATGTCGGCCAGCTTCAGACGGTTACACTGCTTATGGGTCTCCGCCCACTGCATTGAGCCAGACAAAGACAGGAAATTAAGCATTTAATGAGCCAGAAACATGAAGAACACTAACAAGGAGTCTGTGTGTGTGTGTGTGCAGGTATCTGGGATTAGCTGCAAGGCCAGAGAGCAGAGGGAGAACTGACCGTGACGTAGGTCCGGAAGAGCTCGTTGTCCCTGTGATGTGTCCGCATGTACTCCATGCAGCCCTCCTCCTCCATGCAGTAACGGATGTAGGGCTGGAACCTGGAGCCAAACTGCACACACCCACACATAAACAACATTACTAACATCAACATGGGGGAAAACATATTTACTCCTGCCTCAGTCTACAGCCCACGCTGTGGTGCAAAAGCCTGTGTAATGGAATTAGAAATGCAGGCATTTACATATACAAAGTATTCTGGGTGAGGTTTCGTATTTCTTCTTACACTCAATTTCAATTATTTCACTAACTCTTATTTATTATACTATTGTATTCATTTATATTTTTGACTTGTCTGTTTACCTTTTGTTAGCTCCATATTATTGAGTGTTTTATCTAATACTGTCCAAGACACACAGCTTAAAATCCATACAGTAACCAGTCAGAAGATCTGGTGTAGGTCAGTGGGTTTGACTAAGACCTAAAATAGAGTAAATCTTGTTTACTGACTTATTAGCCTGTTTGGTTGACGAAGCCACCAAGTAATCACAGTTCTGTAGTAGTAGTAGTACACATGGTTTCTTGACAACCCTTCTTTGTGGTACCTGTGAAGAGTGATTATATGCTACAATGCGATTACAACTGACCGTCCTGAAGCCGTGGTGAAGGTCCGTGGGGTCGAGCAGGGCCCGGGCCTGCCTGGCCTTCTCCAGGACGGGCAGCATGACCTGGTTCCACAGGGACGTGTGGAGGCGGACAATCTCCTGGATGTTACTGAACAGCTTGGCGGGCTCCACCTCCGTCAGCAGGCCGCTCTCCTGCAGGTTCAGCAGCCCATACAGGAACAGCTGTGCAGGGTGATAAAAAAAAGATAATATGAGCTTTTAAATTGTTTTAAAAGGCACTTAACTGCAAGGCTGATAACCTTTTGGCTTTAAGTCAGTTTAAACTTTTTTCCTCCGCATTCAGCTTCCTGTTGTAGTGATAAAAGCTGTTTTCTAATCTTAGAACTCGACAAGAGGTTCACTGACTGAGTACAGAAGCCAGTTCATCTTACAGCAGTAGATCTTTACTCACATCAGTGATAACTCTGAGTTTCTTTATGTAGGTAGCCTCCGTCTGCAGCAGCTCCCATATGGCCTCCTGCTGATGGAACTGTCGCCTTGTCAACGTCTGCATGAGCACACACACAGATCATGTTATTAAAAAAGAAAATGTAGATATATACTTAATCATACCATTACAGCAATCATGACTTTCTGTTTCATGCCTCCTGTTTAGGGTTGTAGGGGTTACTGTGCTTTATATCATGAGGACATTGTTAAAAAAAAAGTCCACGATTTAAATGCAATTAGAATTGAGTAGAAATGTAGACTTGTGTTTTGTTTGGGTTATGTTCAAATAAATGTGGATATAATTCCCATTTCTCCTGGGACATTATATGTGGGCATATTTGCATATTATATAAATATATATGTATGCGGTCAATATATTGTGCTACTAAATGCTGGTGGTTTGGTTGTTTGGGGGATGGGTCATGTAGATGGAGACACGATAATAAAATTCAATCAAACAAGAATAACCTCTGATATTTTCCAGTAAATCAAATTACCAACATCTGGGAACCGGCAGCAATCAAGTCAGTAACATGTCTTGTGTAACTAATGGCGATACCGCTCAGTCTCGCTGTCCTGGTTGGTCAGATACACATTAACAGGTGGAAGCCAGCGACAGCACGCGATGGGCGTCATCATTTACACAGGCATGCACGGCTCCTTTACAGCAGTGTAACATTTAAGCACCTTGTAAGCATCATTCTCGGAAAACAGCCATCAGGTCAGGTGTGACGAAGATAAATGACGAGGAAGCAAGCGTACCAGGAAGCAGGATGCCAGTATTTGTGTGCGGTAGGTAATCGGCTGCCAGCGAGTGTTTTGATAAGGGACTGTATGAAAATGATTTGGAAGGTTATGTATTGGTTTTCTTTTTGCTGATGGGAGGTCAGTCTGAGTGTTGGGGGTGAGCACCGCAGATTTAGATTTTATTTAAATGTTCTCCTGCAGGTTACTTGTAAAAAAAAAAAATTTTGATTTTATTTAAATGTTCTCCTGCAGGTTCTCCTAAATTTTAATGTTAGGGTATATGCCGTCTTCTTACACAACTCGTTATGTTTTGCCTCTTTTAGTTATGATTAATGTTGAATCAAAGTTGTACCAATGCTATTATATTCTATTCTATCGTATCTGTAGATGGAAATACATTTTTTTCTAGGCCAAGAAAAAGGTAAAATAAAAAAATAAAAAAAGGCACAAATATAAGTTACATTTTTGTGGGCTTTTTTCACTCCACGCACACAAAATGTTTTCATTTTTAACTCTGAATTAATTTACTAAACTCATGCATCCAGTATTGTAAGAAGGCACAAGCTTCATGCGTCGTATTTTCCTGAGGTTTTCATTTGATTTTAGTTCACAGTCTGTGTGTTCACCATCATTCTCAACGCGTTGTGTTCGCGCAGGGTCGGCCCCCCTTAACGTTGATGATTTTAATAACAATACTACAAAACTAGCTGTGCTGGAAACTGGTTCTGTGTGCGCTCTACCTCAGAGTTGTCCAGCAGCATCTGCCAACTGTCCTCCAGGACCAGGTTGGTCTCCTCCTCATCCCCCTCCCAGGAGTCCTGGTGGAAGGAGAGCTGCCGCGGCACCTTTGGCAGCCCGAACAACGTGTAGGAGTGGAGCTTGTTCTGGAGCTGCTCCAGACGGTCCAGCTCCTGCGATAAAAAGAATAATTTTGAACAAACGGCAAGACAGTAAGAGGAGATGCGAAAGTAACTGTCCATTTCTGTCCTTTGTATGTCCATTTATTGTTACATTCAAACTGTAAGTGAAGATGAGTCCACAAATTAGCATACAAATCCCGTCCTTACTGGCGCCTTAATTCTTAAATCCAACAGTAGGTGCTATTCAGGCCTTTGTTCCGTCTGGCAGGCTTTATGTAGTTATGAAAATGAGCTCTGTGCTTTGAGACCATTTTAACAATAGAAGACATGGTAGTGGGAGCGAAAGCTACAGCATGGGGGGGGGGGGGGTTCATGAAACCTTTAGAAAAAGCACTCCTCTATTAAATAGTGAGAAATTGTACAATAGATTTAGGAGAAAAGTAATCAGAGATTAGCACTCCTTTTCAAGGATTTGTGAAAGGAGGGACTGACAGTGGTAGTTCCTACAATGTGGAGGGTGCAAGAGGTCCAGGTCCCCGGTGAAGGATCTCTGGCCCTGACGGGGTGAACGGGGGCACTCAGGGTGAATAGAGACGAGCCAGGCAGTGACAGGTGACTGACAGATACTGCCTCCATCTGACATCTGCTACTGTGCAGGATGTGACCTCAGGAGGGAAGATACAATGGCGGCGTGTGTGTGCGAGTGTGTGCGCGCGAGCTTTATTACAATAAAAGTCGGTTATTATTGTAGAATACCTCTGACACAGGAAGTGACCGGAAAGGTTTTGACATTTGGGGATTTCTGTAAAACTGGTGAGTTTTAGAGGCACTGGATGTTACCTTTTGGGCCGACCCAGGCTATCCGTTTCCAGGCTTTATGCTGAGCTCAACGAGCCGACTGCCGGCCAGAGAAGAGAGCACATCAATCTTCTCGTCTACAAAGATTTTTTGGTGAGTAAAAGGAGTAAGGGTTTGGTAGGGTGGAGTGAGGCTTTTCCTACTCGTTTTCAGAGCTGCTGGGGGGAGAATGTGAGCCAGCAAGTCGGGCAACGTCGAAGGGAAATGACCTCACCAGGACTCGGGGGATGTGGCCTTCCCACTGCTGCTTGCTACCGTTTTGTTTGCTTTTTCTTTATCTGAGAATGTCTTGGGCAACAAATATGCCCCCTTCACGGTTTCTGTTTTACAGCCAAGAGAACGTGCACCACGTTGCATGAAACCGCACTCGCGTGCTTCATGTGGTCGCCAAGCGTTACCTTGCCGAAGGACCCTGCTCCGGCGTTGGAGCTGAAGAAGCCACTGAAGCGGCTGGCGGCGCGATTCTTCCAGCTGTCCGGCCCGCCACCGACGCCTGACAGAGAGCCACCGATCTGTCCCAGAGTATCCGGGGTGGGAATATTCGTCTCCCCCAGGAACTCCGTCATGTTCTTCCTCCGTCGTGCCTGACCCTGCAAGGCAGAGAGGACAGACGGACAGTGTGAGATTAACAATCAGAACAGAAAATGATATAAGGCAGACTGGCATGTTGGGATTCTGTCACCTCCAGGGGAAGGACAAAAGTTTCCAGTCAGACGGATGGAAAGGGACAATGAAGAAAGGAGAGAAATATACAAAGACAGCACAAACAGGAAATCGGAGGGGAATTCTCTGCAAGGGATGACATCAGCACGACCGTTAAAGCCACCCTAATGACCAGACACAAACAGGAGAGGGAAGGACCGCCACTTCCTCGCAGTGAGTGCTCATTACATCACGAGGAGCAGGCGGGGAGGTTGTTCCATAAGGACAGACGGCCCGAGTCTGGCCATTGTTCCCCCTCCATTGTCACCCTGTCAGCAGGCCCGGCCGCGCACCCTCAACTCCTGCAATCTCTGTCCGCTTTACGAGCACCAGCAAAGCAAACAAACGGGGGCCCGCCTCTGTATCGGAGGAAGCAGTTGTTTTTGCCGTTAGGGTGAGGAATCTGCTGGTGGGGAGTCGGCGAGGGTGAAACACAAGTGACGAGGAACTCGACATTCCAGGACACTGACACTGTTGCTGAAACTAACCGGCCATTCCAACGAAATTCCCCCCCCACGCGCACAAACACAATGTAATCAAAAACACACATGCGTGTTGCATCTTTACTAACAGACTCCCCATCACTGCCTTATCTTGGACTGACGCTCTGGTCTAGCATCTTCTTTTAAAATCAGAATATTGACCGTAACAAAAAAAAAAAACCACGCAGTCATTTTTCCAGCCCTGCGGTACAGTACGCCTGTCAAGACATGAACAACTGAATAATGGCGGCTGGATGAGAAGACGTTTATAGAGCTTTTTAGTGAGACAATCACTAGTGACGCAGCCAAACTTTGAATAAGTGGAGACAAACCGCACGAACCAGCAGACTGGATGAAAGACCTTTTGAGGTTGTGCATGCAACTGCCATAAAGACCTATCAAAGCGTATGAGCATGTGCATGTGACAAAGTGAAATGTAAATATTACGAATAGCTCTAGTCAAATTGGTCTGCACAACACGGGTTCCCATTTTAGGAAGCACATCCCCAGACCTTTGTGAAACCACTTAGCTAGAGTCAAAAAGGCACACAAGTGGCCTGTACACAGCTGCACGGCGAGGTAGTAAATGTGAGTGGGGGGGGTTTCAAACAGCTTCTAGGCCTTTTATCTTTCTTTTTGTAAATTATTACCATCGAGGAGAGTGACTCCACTGCAAATAGACATGTTGGCTTTAAAACAAAAGCTTTAGTGAAAGAGAAAATGGGACAAATTTAGAGTCGCTTTTGTGAAAGCGAAATGAGACTGCATCCTTTTAGGGGATTTTTTTCTTTTTCTTTTTTTTTTGTTAGGGGGGGGAATCTGGGCCAACTGGTCCAAGGACACAGGTGTCAGTAAGTGTTGGGTCTCCATGGACAAACAGGGCAAGTCTGGAGTCTGTGCTCCTGACAGCACACGACCAGGGAAACTGAAACCCGGTTAGTTTAGTCTGCGTTCGCCGTACGTGACAGCACTCCGCAAAAGAGCTGCCTGGCTCTTACCGGCCCAGATCTAAAAACAGGCGTGACACAGACAGAAAAAGCCGATTCTGGAGCTGGACGTGTTTCAGCACATCAGACAAACATAAAAGAAAATCAATATGCTGTAGTTGCGGCTAAACGGACGCAAACATCTCGAATAATCCCTTCTAGCAAGAAACTAGAGTCTCAGAGGCCAGGAAGTCGAAATTAAAAGGAGGACACAGGGATAGAAGCTACCAGCAGTTTCCCACAACATTAACAGTGCTCACCATTGAAGCCAGAGGCATGTCAAAAGTGACAAAAACCATCCTAATCCCTCAATTGGATTCATGGATCGCAGCCCATTCTGGAGCCAGCTGCTGCGCTCTCTCAACTTCTAGCCTCCTCTCTCTCTCTCTCTCTCTCTGCTTCCACTGACAGACACACATCCACGCTTGTCCTCGCCGTCCGGACCGGCGACGCCGAATCGGCCCGAGAAGCCGAGCGACAGCTGCAACGCTGCCGACGTTACTCCCGCATCATCAGGAGACTCGCGCTGAACTTCACGTGGTCTTGAATCGTCCCGTTCCAGCCGACGGGGTCCGGCTTGCTCACCGAGAGCCGGGGTCTGGCTGCCGCGTCCCGCCGTGCCCGACTGCAGCTTCCCTTTGAACACGGGACGTGTCTCCGTCCCGTCCTGCTGTCCACACAGTCAGTGATCGCATTTCATACGGACACTGGTCTGAAGTCATAGCAACCAGGAGGATCCTGCCTCATTGTGTCGGGCAGGAAAGAGGAGGCAGGGCCCGGGGCAAAAAAAAAAAAAAAAAAAGGAAAAGATAAAAGGAAGGCTGCTCTGAATATTTGGAGGAGGAGTCGGGGTGACAGCTTGTAGGGAGCCCCCTGGTCCAAACACACATCCTGGTGTCTGAAGGTGCCAAATGTAGAAATAAACCAACCACTCACTTTTTTCTGTTGTCCATTTTTCTGTTTTTGTTCCCCACTGGAGTCGGCCACTTCTCTGCCCCCCCCCACCCCAAAATAATGCCACATTAGCTTTCATTCCAAGCAATTACCCAATTAAAACCAAGAAAATTACAGGGCGACTGCAAACAGATGGGACGCTTCATTCTTTACTCTTATTTGAAGTCGGTCCACTATTCTTTGCGCTATCTCAGATCACCGTTTAGCCTGGAGACATTTGAACAATGCCAAGCTATAGTTGGTCAAAACAAGGACAGAAGTACCCCGATAATGGCCAGACGGGAAACTCCCTTTGTTTACGTGCACGTTTCAGCACATTTAAAAAGGCTGCTTTTTGCCCAGTAGATAAGCACAAGTCCACCACCTCAGCAGGAAAATAAAACAAACTCTGTAGCGGTTAAACGATTTAGTTAAATCAGCAGAAAACTAATTATTAATTTTGATCATCCACTGATCATTTTGGTTGTTTAATCTCTGGGTCCAGCTTTTCAAATGTGTTGATTTGCTGTTTTTTTTGTTGTTGTTTATCTTCGTGGACTGAATATTTGTGGGTTTTGGACGAAACAAGCCATGTGACGACGTCGCCTTTGCGCTCGCAGCATTTGTGCATTTATCACATTGTATTTGACATTCCGGGCTAAAGGATCACTCGAGCAAAATAACCGTACAACGTTAACTGTTGGTCGCCGTCCTAAAATATTCCAGTCAAGTTGGTTACATGTCGTCAGGCAATAACACCCAAGCAAACACACCCTCCACAGTAAACGCTGCGCCGCTGCAGTCGTGTCTGCTTAACTAATTATGTTTACAAGGTTTCCCTTGTGCCTCCTGTGTAAACCTGTCAGTCAGCACAGAGGGCAGAGAGATCTCTTCTCTCTTTACAAGGCTACTCGCTGTGGGAACTGTTAACGATATCAAACCTTGTGTTTCCCCCCGCAGCCTTATCTTATCACAGTGGTTTGTGGCGTTAACCTTGGCATGGAAAGGAGAAAATCATTAAATGGGACAGGATTGGATTGTATTAAAATAAGAATAAATAATAATAAAGGGAGCAGCAAAGAGACCCCCCCCCCCTTTTCTTTCTGTCCCCTGCTGCTGCCTTTATGTTAGTCAAGTGATAACAACTCCCCTTGATCAGGTGGGTTGATTAACAATGGGAAGGCAGCGTGACTCTTGACCTTCCTGGAAGCCCCCCCCCCACACACACACACACACACAAACACACAGAAATGGAAACTAAAAGAAACCCCTGGTGATCAACACATGCTGCATGTTTCAAGGCCGCTTCACTTCCAGTAAACTAGACCCGACGGCCGACCACAGCAGCGACACAAATGCGAGCTTCCTGCCGCAGGTGAGAGAGGCGGGGTGTCGACAACAAGAAAATTAAATTCGTTCTAGCAGCTAACGTAATGCGATCCCAGCCGCCGTCGTGCTTCGCCGCAATACACAAACACAGAAACATTTGAACTCTGGTGTTCCAGCGGAGCAGATGAGATCAGTGACGACACAACAAAGCGTCAAACTCTTCTGCGTACAACGTTAAAAGAGCATTAAAATTATTTTCTTTAAAAATGTTTCCCCATTCTTGCCTTTTACTACACTGTATCCGTTTCCTTTTAAAACCTGACAATTTTATGACTTGTCCGTTCTCTTTTGCGGTCTTTGTGAAGCACTTTGTAACGTGAATATTGAAAGGTGCTCTATGAAGAAAGATTATTATTATGTCTGACAAAGACGAACATCGACTCCTCACATCCGAGAGGCCGGAACCGAGAAATGTTTGACACCATCGGCTTTAGCTGCACACACGCGGCGTTTGCCTGCAAACGTCTCACCTGGTGACCGTCGGCCGGCGTCGGCTTTGCGTCAGGAGAAGGTGACTCAGGAATCTCAGAGTCCACGTGCAGCAGGTCCCAGCTGCGCCAGGATGACAGACGGCCAAAACGAACCATTTTCCACGGAAAACAAAACCAAAAATAATTCCCACAAAACCCCCCCCCCGCCCAATATCTGAGTAAACAAAAAAAGCACAGAGGCAATTCCAAGAAAAGTCAGGAAGGATCCATTTCCAGGAAATCACCATCCAGACAAGAGTGCAGCAGAGCAAAGAGGAGCATCGCAGCTGCTGTGTGTCTGCCTGCCCACCTGAGCCTGCAGATACCGTGTACCGCAGGCCAACGGTCACAAATAACAATTCTAAAAAAGGTGTGTGTGTCAACCCTGCAGTAATCCCCACCTTTAGGCATCAGCACACACACACACACACACACACACACACCTTCTTTCTGGCACAGACATGCATCTTCTCAGCCTTCTCAGCATGTAGCTCCTCCCCCCGCCACATGGGGAATAAATCATAGTCTCCGAACACGTGGTATAATTAGTTTGATTAGCGAGTGTTGATACCCAAAACACCAGTCATCTCTGGCCAAGCTGCATTCAGCAATTAGAAAGGCGCTAAATGATTCTAATATTAGATCTGAACAGGAGTGAGTTTCATTTTCAGCAACATCCATTGTAACATATAAAAAATTGCCCACAAATGGAGTGATAAAAAAAAACAAAACACACATAAGATACTTCAGGGATGCAATTAGTTGTGATTATTTTTTTGATTAAATAGTGAAAATGGTCAGTCACAGTTTCCCAGAGTCCAAAGTTAACGTCCTGTTAATGTCCGAACCCCTGACAGATCCACTTCACAGCAATATTAAACAGAAAAACGCAGCAAATTCTCAAACTGGAGAAGCTGAAATCAGATAACATTTTGCTTTTTTGAAATCGATTATCGAAATAGCTGCAGCTTGTATAGACTCAAACTCAAGCGCTTCTCAAGCCCTTTCAAGGCACCTAAACCGAAGATGTCCAGACTGTCGATGCCTGTATCATCACATCCCAAACTCTCAGGCCTTTGGTCTGAACCCTGTATGATACAAGCTCGCATGTCATTTCCACATTAAATCCAATCAGGTTTTCTGTCGGTTCTTACTTTTTACAAGCCGCCGCTGATGTCGGGCATGAAACTCAACTGCGTGAGCATCTGAAAGCAAACCTTTTCGACCCAATCAGCGACACTTCTCACTCTATTAACAAGCTGCACCGGCTGTTGTGTAGAGCACCTCATGTTTCAGCGCAACCCTTTAAAATGAACCGCAGCCGATTCACCCATTGTCATTCAAAGCGACTCTTGTTAATAAAACAATTGTCCCCATTGTGAGGCATCAGAGAGCTCCGGCAGCGAGGGAAGAGGCGGCCGAGGAGCAGCCTCCACGCGTCACCTTCCACCATCGGTCGTGTGATGCGGGGTGTAAAAAACAAAACAAAAAAAAAAACCATACCGACTGACCCAGTTTGAAGAGGAGGCAAGAAATAACGACAACTGCTTCTTCCAACGTCTCCGCTCCGTCCTAAACAAAAGCGCAGCTGCACGAACACACCGTCATTCAAGAAAAACACCTTAATGCGTTTGTGTCACTGTGCTTTGGTTCCGGCGTGCAAACGGTAAAGACGGTAAAGGCACCTTCCGCTGCTTCCACCGTCTCGCCAGCTGAGATGTGGCCTCCCCACGTCACCACAGCGGGATGTCAGCTGGAGGGTTTCCCCAGTACCGAGTCTGAAGCAGATCCATCTCCCTCTGCTGTTTATTACACGCCAAACCCAAACTGAAACTATAGATTATCAGAACAGTTAGCGATTAATGGTTTCAGCTCTAATGTGAACCTTGAAGGGACCTTTGAAGCAACAAAGGTGCTTTTAACATCAGTGAGGATACGAAACCTTAGTTTTCAGTAGCAACGCCAAAGTAATGCTTTTTTTTTGGGCCAAAAATAAATGAAATCCTGCTTTTTTTTTTTAAAAAAAGAGCCACATTTCACAAACATTATACGTTTGCCTCAACACAAACATGCAATGTAATAATTATGCATTAATTATTTCCAGCCAGAAATCAAAATGGCGCCTTTTGGTGCACAAACGTTTTAGAAGCGTCGACATATTTCAGTCTGAAACCCTGCCCTAGAATTCAGTTCATGCAGTAATGTTTTCCCTGGTGTGACGGTGGGGAGCACTGTGGGAGGCCTGAGCGCCGACACTCGTATGGAGGATCCATTATCTGACGTGAACTCCGTGGGAAAGCCCGAAACCCTCCCACTGCAGGCTGTAACGTGGTCGCTGTGATCTGCGCTCTCTGGAACAAATGACCTTACTGTAAATGAACGCGCTGTTACACGGGTTTTATGTATTTAACTTGATTCAGAGACAGTCGGTGGAGCGTGACAGAGCGGCTGGATTCAGTGCCGCTATGGCAACTGGTGGCTCGTGTGTTAAGATAAAAAACAAAAAAAAAATAAATAAAGGGCCGGCTGACAGAGAGTGAAGCTCAATGTACTATACGTGCAGGCGGTCGAGTTATCTTTATGACTGTACAACTTTGCAGGTTCTGTTTTCAGGAACAGGAAAGACGAGCGAGCGCCTGAACTCTGTGTGTGTGTGTGCTGTGAAAAGCAATGCCAGTATTTCAAATGTCCCCTGTGTATAAAGTTTTGTTTTTACGCCAACCGGACGTCATATTGCGCTGCATGCGGACCAAAAGCATCCCGAGCCATGACCCCGGGGATGAACCCTGCAGCAAAGCACGAACATGGATTTCATTCACATGATGTCAAACAAAGAGAGGCCGAGTTCGTCTGATCGCACGCCGACATTCAGGTTAAAAGTTGAACTTGTTAAACAGCAGCTCATACGCTGCTGATATTTTCAAGTGTGTAAAACGTTGGTGGATGGTGCAATAAGTTGGAGGCACAGGCGAGAAGCGGTGCTTTATGGGAACTATCAGCGAGGTTGGAATGCGTCTTGGGCCAATCAGAGCTCTCGGCAGCGGCTCCCTGCTGTAAAATAATCAGTCCGGATCATCAAAGCTCTCTGGCAGCGTATCACGACGCTGCCAGAGCCTATAAAATGTAACATGCGTGCAATAATAAACTTGAAACAAAAGAGTGCCTCTGCACAGAAAAAAGGACAGCACTTGGCTGCGCTTCCTCTGGAGCCTGGCACAAGCCGCCGCCATGCCAGGCCACAAATCTGGTCACTAGGCAAATATCTAAACTTCTTTGAGCAAAGCCCCCCCGTCCCATAAAGAGCAGGCACGCATGCGTTTTATGGCGAGTGCCAAAGCTGCTGCCATAGAAACTCAAAGAGCGCACTCAGTGCCCACATGTCCAAGAGCAGCTTTTGTCCTCCAAACAGCTTTCATGAAAAATAAAAAATAAATAGTGGGCTGGCACCCAAAACGGAGCACAGGGTCTCTGCTGTTGAGTCTGTTAAAGACAAAAGTATCAATGAGGCCAGAGACTCTTATTTGGGTCCAAGAGTGAAATGATTTATGAGTCATTCTTACCAAAGACACAGGAATCAGAAAAGCAGGGCTGCAACGTTTCACTCTGCTAAAGATTTTCTTCATTAACCACTTAATTATTTGTCTATAAAAAAACAGCAGAAAATTGTGACAAATGCCCATCACAAATTTCCCAGAGCCCGAGCTGCCATATTTATACTGCTGTTGTCCAAACACCAGTCAGAAACCCAAATACACGAGCAGTTTAATTATTATTATATTTACGATCATAAAAGACGTAGAGAAGCCTGTGAAATGTAAAGAATACTCTGCTTGGAATAACAATTTCTGTCCGACACAATCTTTTTTCCCCCACAACAAAGTCCAAATACCTTTCGAAAACAAATATTCAGAATCTTTAAAAAATGACTTGCAAAATTTGCAAAAACAGTTGCAAACTAATTTCCTGTCGGTCAACTAATCGATTAATCATCTGATTGTTTTGGCTCTACAGAAAAGCCCTTTGTAGCTGCAGATTGCAACAGCACCAGTATTTTGCCAGAGATCCAGCAGAGGCACCAGCTTTCAGCGCATCGCTGCCACCCTGAGGACCAGACTGCAGCTGATTTAAAAAGAAAAAGAAATAAATATCACGCGCGTCACTCTTTTCCACATTCACAGCCAATGAAACCGACATGCCACCACCTGCAGCGGCCGTACACTGAAATTCTTTGGCAGAATTCCTCGAGAGGAATTACACTGTCAGTAGTTTGATGGCACAAAAAAAACTAACTCGAGCAGATACTGTGCGACTAAAACGCTGCCTTCCTCTGCAACCTGCAGTGTTTATGCCTCCGCTTGGTGACGGACCTCAGTGACTTACCGCCACAGATGGCAGTGAGACGCGCTAACCGAGCCTCTACCTGTTTCCCTGCCCAAAACTACGATGACGCCAAGATTAGTCTGTTTACAGTGTGTGTGCACACATATGCCCCGCCCCCCCCCACACATGGCATTGCTGCCAAAACCTGAGCGAGTGACAATACACACATGGGACATAACGGAAAATACAATCCAGTGCAGCTTATCAAACGCGACTAATGCTTTAGGTTAAGGGGGTACGATTCTTTCCGTGTTCTGATCCATATAACAGATGCATGATTCAGCTGCTTTAACTGTAAAAAAGTAAGAGAGGCCATAGGTCATGATTTATGAGGTGAATGAATTACCAATAGGCATCTGAATATATTATAATTACAATTCCTTCCTTTGTACTATTCTCCGTTAATCGCTAAATCACGTGCACTTTGCAGTTGTGTGGCGTGCACGTGTTCACCTCTTTAGTTCAGAGAATCCACTTAGAATAAGCTGATAATTGCTATTTGCCGTTAAAAACTGTCTAGTGTTTAAGCATGCATGTGCGCAAGTGATTTAACGGAGCACAGAAAAAGAAACAGAAACGCCTCGTGCTTGGCAAATGATTCAGTGGGAAATTAAACTAATATATTGATGCCATATTTCCGTCTCTTACCTGCTAAAAAAAAAGTAGCCCCGATATCTGTATCGATATCGGTGATCCTGTGCTCTGGTACGTGGCATCTCCCACCTCTAATGCACGTTTAAAACGCAGTACCAGAGACGCAAATATTGCAGCCAGGGTGCTCAGTTAACTTCCCCCCCACCGGCCCAAATGGCTGGTGAATGTTTAACATTATACCAGCCACTCAACAGGTTACCACTGTTCTTCTCTGGTGAGTGAAGCATATATTTGGACTGGTGCCATCGATGACTACAACAGCACTGAGAATAGTGTTCACATGCCCAGGATGTGGATTCAAACTTTGTCCCTACTGATGCTAGTATCAGTTCTCAAAAACAAGACTTTGCATCAGTAGCAGTGACACTTAGGGGATCGAGCCGCCCACACAGCGAATGCACCCACTCGTGCTACCAGAAGGCACATGGATGTTCGTGTTCAACATCTGGCAATAACACACAGCAGCGACAATACAACTAAATATTATTGTGCTGAATAAATATCCCTGCTCCTACTGGAGTGGATGTTGCTAAGGAGCCACTCTGTTCAGCAGCACTATGGTCACGCAGGGGAAGCAATTTCAATCGATTGATTTTTACACGATACCGTTTATGAATATTCAACTGTTGCATTGCGTCTCTGTTGCAGAGCGAGCCCATAAACACGTATAGCTGCTGTAACTAGAGCTGAAAGAATTATTCACGTCGCCGATTTATCAACAGACAGAAAAATGTAAAAAATATCTCTCAACTTTAATTTAATCACTTATGTCATTTCTCAAGCAAAAATACCAAACGTTTGCTGGCTCCACCTTCTCAAACGAGAGGATTTGCTGCTTTTTAGGCCAAACAATTGCTCAATTAATCAAAATGAAGCATTAATTAAAATAACTGTTAGCTGCAGCTCTATGGCTAAAGAAAGGTCACTGTGTCTTATTGCTAAAACTAATCCAAAGTGCTGAAGGTCAACTTCATCATCTTTAAGAACTAGATGTCACGGAGGCGCTACATGCCACAACATGAACCCGGTGACTGTCTGCAGCATTTCCATGCTCCATGATTGGCAGCCATGCGGATCAGGACCCTGCAGGCCTCAGTCAGTCTCTCAGCATCTCCCATCGGTAACATAACAACCACTTCCTGTAGCTGCAGGGAGTGCTGCAGTGGCACAGACTGTTCCCAGAGTGAACTCATCGGCGTATGAGATCCAAGGGATCAGTCTGCAACAGCGGGCAGGCTGGCATGCACGTACATGAGCGTGCACACAGAAGAGCACACACACAGCTGGCGGTGGACTAGAGCGGAAATCCAAAAAACGCATTCCCAGGGTTCTGCAGGGCAGACACAGGTAACGCAATGAGGTAATGGCGGGATTACCGTGAGACACCACACCGGCCCATGGCATCACGGGACTGAAGGGAAGGAAGAGGAGGTGAAGTTATGGAAAATGGTAATGGGTGTGGCAAAGCAGTGCGAGTCACTGGGTGTGTGCCTGTTTGTGTGCGGTCCAAGGGTGGGGGGTGCATTTTGGTTTGATGAGTCTGAGCTGGAGCGTCACATGAAGCATAACCACCATCCTGTTGGGCCAGATGCAACTCACCAACAGATCTATGCTCTCCCTGCGTCCCAGCGATCCATGCTCCACCCTCTCGGTGCCTGGCGTGAGGATGTAGGGGCTCTGGCCTGCAGAGGGCTTCATGTTGGGCAGACTGAGCGACCGCAAGTCCTTCACACCCTGCTCCACCTTCAGCTCATCACCTAGCCGTGCTAAGCGGCGAGGAAGAAAAACCCAAAAGCAATAAAATGGAGAGGTTGAGCAGTCTGGAAAAGGGAATGCTGGAAAACAAACACAGACCACGGGTTATTTATTTATTGTGTAGGAAGCCGCTATGGTTATGGTTAGTGCTGGGCTGGAGTGCTTTCTTTTCATGTTCCCTTTTCTTTTTTTCAAGTTTTGAGTCACTTTGAACTCAACGCCACACCCAAAGCATTCAGGCTCCCTGTTTCTTCTTCCAGTTAAAGCCTTTAACAGGCGTATTGTTAACATCATAAAAACGGATAATACCAACCAAAGCAGGACAACCTTGGGACTTAAATCAGACCTGTAATAACAGATTTTCTTGGCCACGGACAATTTTCAGGGTCAACACTGACATAATACCATGCAAAATGTTGTCTATGTACATATCCAGCAGATACAGACCATAATCATTACTTCAGAGTCATATTTCTGGCTACCTGGCGGATTTAAGTCCAGTATTCACCCTTTTTGTTTTTACCTCGGTTCTTGGCCTCCATTAACTCCTGAGGATTTAAATTCCCGGATCTTTAGCTGCATGACTCCAGACTGTGGGCAAGAGGTGCGAGTCGGGAGGGCGACAATTTCAAAAGAATGGCCATTGGCCATGGCATAGGATCTCTTTTATGGAAGGCTTAAATTGGCTTTTTGATCCAAAGACTGCAACAAGTGTAGCTGCAGTGATCTCAGAGGAGAGGCACCATTCCCAGTTTCCACTCAGGCATCGGGGGGGAAAGAAAGCTGGCAGAGTCATGCTGCTGCTGCTGCTGCTGCTGTGTTATTAGGAGTCATGGGAATCTTAACAACAGTAGCTGTGATCACTTTTAAGGATGCAGTCCACTCCCTTTTCCCCCCTGGTCAGAAACACGGAAACGGCACGCCATCTGTCCTGCTCAGGCGTTGGCAAAAAGGCGCACAGATAAGAACGGTGCGACACCTACAACACGCTTCCTATCGCTGCTGTTAGAATTCATTTCACAGGTTTATGGTGCGATTGTTTGCCCACAGTCTTTTCACAAACGGCCAACAACTGAATGATAATTATCATTTCATTAATGGAACACTATGCAGTCACATCAGCACCATTTCATCTACCTAGAAGAGAATCTCTCAATAGCACATAAGACTTGGACTATTACATGTCACTGATAGATTCATGGAGATTTACAGGAGAAAGACGATGGAGGATATTTACTACTACAAATTAACCCCAAGGATGCTACAATTCTTACTAAAAAGATGCAAGTGAGTCCAGTCGCGGTTCGTCTGATGTGCACAAAGTGC
This sequence comes from Gadopsis marmoratus, assembly GCA_036023855.1. Lineage (NCBI taxonomy): Eukaryota > Metazoa > Chordata > Actinopteri > Centrarchiformes > Percichthyidae > Gadopsis > Gadopsis marmoratus. Next base: position 16,554 of record JAVQJF010045722.1, on the reverse strand, counting down.
AGCTAAATGGGATCCGCTGCGACACTTGCTGTATATGCCTGGAAAGTAATGGAGCGCAGAAGAAAGCGTTTTCTGCAGCGGCGCCTGACTGAATGACTGAATAGAAGGCACTTTTGGAAGCGTAAGTGAGGATGTATTCTGCAAGAGGAAGGCCTCGTGTGAGGAAACATTAGTTGAACAGCCAGATGTTGTCACCCCAACACAAAGACCAGTGACTGAACGCGATCAAAAATCGATCTGGGAGGATCTTATTAAAAACCAACTGCTTTAACCACATTAACGTTAAAATGTCTGGCGTCTCGACGTTCTCCTTCCGTTAAATCTTAAACACAAGTCTGCAGTGATAAATCAGGCGTAGCGGCTGTTTGTACGAGTTTCCATTCCCACTACTCCTAGATTATTTTGAATATTGTACTATTAGTATATTTTACTGTTCTACGCTGGAAAAGGGGCCACAAATCCTTCGTACAATGGCTCAGACAGGAGAGGGCGTGGCTGTAAGGTGGGGTTGATTCTGTGCGGGTGTATGGGTCATGTGGTGGTCCTACCTTTCACTTTGAGGTAGTGTCCTCCAAAACGGTAGGCCTCGAAGTTGAGGGACAGCGGCGTGTTGGACTGATCCAGGAAGAGGTCGACCCGGGACAGCTCGATGCCGTTCCTCTCAAACACTGGACCGAGAACCTCTCTGAGCATAAAGGCACAACATGCAGATAAAGAAGAAGCCGTTGAATTTCGATTCACGTCAAAACAATACGTTTTTTACGTGGCCTCGCGTCGTCCCTCTTACCTCAGGGTTTTCTTTTTCATTGCAGGTACGATCTCTGTGTTTATGTCCACGTTGAGATCAAACTTGAGGCTGAAGCACTCCTTACTGGGGTCCTGTGTTGGGGGGGGGACAGACACACTGTTGGTTTACACAGGTGGGGCTGCAGCTCGTGCTGTATGTGTGCTCTCAGCAGATCCACATGGGGGCCTCCTTCTCACCACACTGCCCGGCTCAGGCAAAGAGCAGCCTGGGAGCTACCATGTTATATCATCGTAGCAGAGAACGACGGCTGCGTTTGTGCTGCACAACTCCCTGCTTGGATCATACACATGTGCGGGAAAAACCATGCTGTCACAAAAACGCGTGAATCTCCAAGTCTTCTTTTAGGCGAAGAAGCTGCAGACTCCTTCCGGGTTTTATGTTGCGCACCGTCTGTCCGACTACTTACATCAGTGTGTCGTCGCCGTGGCTTCTTTTTCACCAGCTTCATCCCCCCCGTTTTACGCTCCCTGCAACACAGTGAGACAAAGAACCCAACATATGAGGAACAGCCTGCTTAACGGGACCATGGCGACGTGGGAAGCCGTGATCAACATTTCACGGCGGTGACTTCAGCTCTGCTGATAGTGAGGAAGACATGAAGACCATGGTGATATAAGCAGGGTTACTGACCCACGGTCATTGCTCCCCTCATCCTCTTCCTCCAGGTCTGGGGGGGGGCTGGTGCGCGGGGGACAGGAGCGCGTGGACACGTTCCGAGCCAGGATGGAGGCTAAAGGTTAAGAAAACACAGCAGACATTCCCTCTATTGGATCAGAACTAAGGCAGCCTTAAATATCAAGCTTTTAAAAAGGGTCAGTTCACCCGAATGAAAAACAGATTGTGTAATTTCTCCTAGCAACCGCCGATGGACATGTCACCTGCTACTGATACAAGAAATTGGCCAACATGAACACAATTTTAGGCTGAATGAATGAAAGGGAGCTCAGTCTAAAGGCAAGTGGGAAAATAAGTTTCATTATTTGCTTGAACCACCCTTTAATAACAGTCACAATGAGAGTCAACTATTCCTGTAGCTTTTTCAGACATACATTGAATAATTACATATATCATGAAAGTTAAAGTGTTGATCTATCTACCTTGAGGTTGTAAGTCAAATCGGGGGTGCCGGTCAAAGTGCATGTTGTCTGTGTTCTCCGAGTGGCAGCGCGAGTCACATGACTCACACAGGTGAAGGGGGCTTTTGCTATTCAGGTCTTGGCAGTCGGGGTGGTGGCAAACCTAAACGCAGAAACAGAAAGGAGAAGAGGACGGGAGAAAGTCAGATGACATAACTGCCAAGTGCACAAGGTCCCCACGTAAAATACAATAGCATTTTTAAAAACTTGGGCCAAAGTGAAAAAGGGTAAAACAGTCACACACATTTACAATAAACAGCTCCCTGCCTGACTATTGTTTCTGCTACAATTAAATGACCACAGAGGGCGCCATGGGCATTCCTGAGGTCTGACTCCCACCGTCCCACCATCTGTCCCTCTCTGTGGGACGACAACTAATTGACTTAGTTAGTTTTCCACCTTGTGTGCTGATCTGGGACCAGCTTACCCCTTACGTAATCCAAAATCCTATCCCGAGAAGCGAGACCATAAAACCGACCACAGGTCAGCAACTTGGCAACTTCCAGGCCGCAGAGCTGCAAGAGCTCTGCAGCCGAGGCGACGGGCAGCAGGAGGCTGCAGGATTAAGGATCTCCGTCTCGGCCCAGACAGATCCGACCCCCTCCCCACCTCCCCCCTCCCCTCGGCAGTGGGCTGGGTGGCACCAGAGGACTCGTCTACACGTCTCCTCACCCAGCGTCCCCCATCGCCATCGCCCACACCCGGCCGAGGAAGCGAGGATGTATGGGGAGATACAATGGAGGTCCCGCTAATGTACTTCCTGCCTTTGTTTCCATGTACTCAGGAGGAGCACTGTGTCCGTGCGTGCGACTGTGTGTAAATATGTGCACAACGGTGGTTTGAGCGCAAGCTAGAAATTGTAGCTTTCACGTAAACGCAACATCTATATATATATATATATATATATATATATATATATACACACACACACACACACACAAGAGGTAGACGCCATCCCCTGAAAAGACACCGTTATATAGGCCTGTCTTAGGTAAGGATATTGCTGCAACTCGCGCATATGCACTGCCCACCTGCTCTCGCTATACATAACAGAGTTGAAGTGCATTCAAGTAACTCAGATTTCAATACAAACGACACTCCCTCTGTCACCACCCCCCTCCCCACGTTACTCTACCGTTATATTCTGCAGATTGCAGCCGGAGTCTCCCCCACGCCTGCAATTTGGCTCCATATCCATTCCAGCAGGCAGCCAGGACCCCAATAAAACATCCAGCCCGCCACCTCGTTGGCCGGCTAACTCACTCTGCAACGTGCCCCTGTCAATCCACACCGACGAGCTGCCTTATTAATCCGCTGCGCTCAACGTCTAGCCGGGCGTAATCGCAGATTTTAAGACGCCGGTCGCAGAGCTGGAAGAGCACAGGAGGAGGGAGGGAAGGAAGGAGGGATAGAGTTATGGGAGGATGAGGAGTCTCAGTAAAGATATAAAGCCAAGACAGGAAGGAAGAAAAAAAAAAAAAAAAGGGGGCCATCCAGAAGCTTTTCAGAAGTACAAAGCCCCCCTAATCTTGCAGCCTAATTGGTGCCTGTGCTCTGTCAAAGCCATCTGACGGTCCTGCGGAGATTAAAAAAAGAGTCCTGCTCTGAGCTCCACGAGACGGGGTCTTCTCTTTCCTCTCTGTCCTCTGACACCACCAGCACCGACTCCTCCCTCTCAGACACCCAGGTTTTAAATAGAAGGAGACTGAGAGACAGAGACAAGAGGCCCTGCGGTGAACATGACATGCTCTCCTCCTGTAAGCACAACTGCACTAACAGATGATTCCAGTTATATTATTTATTATTTATATCATTTTGGCTCATTTATGCAGGACTGCTTGCATGTGAAAAAAGGGTCACTTATAGTGATAAGAGGAATTTTTCAGCCAACTCTGCAGGTCCCCTCAACTCTACAAAGCATTTTAAGCTCATTTTGCTAAGCGTTTCGGTTTGGCTGCAGCAGGCAGGCGTTGTCGGTGTAAACGCTCTAGAAAACACGCAAAGCTAGCAACTAGCCGGTGAACGTGGTGGACTTTAAATCATCAGGATCAAAAAGGATGCTGATGTTGCTCCGTGTCTGCTGGCAGCCGTTTGCCATTTCAACCTTGAGGGTTACATATCATGTCAATGTTGTTGCCCAGCGGCTCTTTGGCTGTACACTGTAGACATGAGGTAAATGCTAATGTCACATGCTACCATGCTGAGGTTCATCAGGTATAATGTTTGACCTGGTGATGGCGCTACAGGAAAAGTCAAGGGATCACGCATGTCAGTAGGATTCATCTTCTGGGGGCCATAGAAATTTCAGTCTGGAGCAAGTGGTGTGTTTGTTTTTCTTTTCTTTTTTTTTTTTTAAAACAATCTAAGATCCTGTTCAGTCCTGTTCTCACTGTGTGGTGACTCCGGAACTATTCAAGACATTTCTCAATCGTTGCAGTCGATGACGTTCGACAGGTTGCAGGCACAGAGGAGGTAAAGTGTCTCCCCTCAGGCTGAGTCACTGACCTCAAACCTACCGCTCCTAGACCACGGCGTCACCGTGAAGCAAACAAGTCACAGAAATCCGTTACATCATCACGCTACGTAAGGCTTCGCAGGGGCGCACATTTTCTCGTGTAGCAGAGTGAAATGTCCCATCGCACAGAGGTGCCACGTTCCCCGAGAGGTGCGGAGAGACAGGCGGCCCGGGCCAGAGAAATACGAGCAAAATCGCATGCCATATTTAGACAACAGCCCAGGTAGGTAGGCCCTCCCCACCGTCACGTCGGGGCTTTCACATTCCTGCTGCAACTAAAGCAGCTGGAAACGTCGGGACGCTTCAGCCAAGACAAACGAGTCCATCACAGGTCGAAGAAAAGGCTCTGTGAGTGGACCAAAAAGCACCAGACGGGCAAAAAAATAACAAGACTTAGAAAGGCTTGTAATCTCACATTCATGATAGACAGCTGATGACGTACACTGAAAATAACTGTCTACGCACAACAGGAACTTTTGCAATACTCAATATCTCCATTAATGCGAGGGATGATTGATGCTTGGGTAAGAGGACAACCTGACTTTCATTATTCCAGGCGTTTCTGGATCAGCTGTCTCAACACAACTAGGAGGAGGAGGAGGAGGAGCTGACTGACTGACTGACAGACAGAGAACGGGACAGTGCCGGACAGCTGACAGGAGGCCATGTGTGCCTCGTACTGCGAGTGCATGCATGTATGTGGGACAACATGTGTAATGTGAGTGTGTGTGTCGAGCGTATGTGCCCCACCACCACCACACATGCCTGCTCTCAGATCTGACCGGATTAGTGGGGAGGTCCGGGGGAGCACGAGCAACTGTATATGAAGCGCTGCACGCACACACAGCCCCACCTTCATCCCCCTCCTCAACAGCTGAGAACACACACCGGTCCAACAGTGACCCTTGTCGTGGCTTTGCACATCCAATGCCACGTGTCACCTGCTCATGCAGCCTCGTTTCCACACATCCCGCAAGCACGCCACAACTCCCACACACACATATACATACCCAGACTTACAGACACAGGCATGGCCGGTCCAAGGCTGTGTCATCGATGAACAGCGCACCTACAGTTCATCTAGGGGGGGAAAAAGCCCTTTTTTGGAAGAAAATGACTGGAGTCTTCTGTGGTGAAACAGGAAGATTATCTTAAGTTTAAGTTGTCCAAAACGCTGGCACGTCACATGCGAAGGGTATTTCCAACACACACTGTAGCCACTGACATACACGTTAAAGAGTTTCATCTTATTTTGGTGCAAACAAGTGGCTTTGCGGCGCACAGGGCTACTTCACACAGCGGATGCTAAAGACATTAAGCTGGGGGAACAGCTATATTAACTTTAGATTCAAATGTCTTAAACATTATTTATAATTAAGGATGGAGCTTGTGGGTTTAGAGCAACAGCCTGGCAGTTCAATTTGGCTGCAATGTCCTTACCGCCATCACAAGCTTGGCTCCCGAGGACAATTTTAAATACGTTTCGGACGGCTTTTCCACATCGTGTGCAATCTGGAAAATCTGTGGGTAATCAGTCTTTGTGTATGGAATTACATGACGCACGGAGGGAAAGGCCGCGGAGAACATTCAAACCCAGATTACAGATCTGACTCAGTGTGATACAAGGCCCAACCGTCACAGGGCTGCTTCCAAGAGCAGAGGGAGAATCTGCTCCGAAATTATCCCTCCATCCCCACATCATCGTCCAGAAGCTAAAACTACGACCGGACTTGCATTTGCCCTCAGCCCTCCTCCACAGCAGCTTGTCCTGCCAGAGCACACCGAGCACGTGTGCATGTATGAGGAGTAAAAAAAAGCTGTAGGCTATAGTTTCTCTCACAGCCAAGCATCACGGCGTATCTCCAGGGAGATAATTACGCTTTCCTTAGATTTCCTTGTATTATTGTAAAGCTTGATAAGAGTTGGGGGTTCCATAGGATTTGATCAAATCTGAATTTAATTACGTTTAGCATTCGTCATTTGCAAGTAACTTAAAATATAAATAACTTAACCTCAAAAGAGTCAGTTTAGATCAATTTGAAATGCTGATTAAATGTATTGGGACAAATGTGTACGCGTCTGAATTTTACACCTTACATTTTACAAGTTACTTGCGCCAAATACTGCTGATGAGCCAAAGTAAGTTGAGGTGATAAGTTTAAAATATTGATGCGATTGTCCTGATATTGACACACAGTTCACTCACGTTTGGTGGAATTAGAGTACAGAGATGCTCCTTTACACTCAAACTTTGGCCTGGTGGAGGCCCGTCTGTCACGCTCCTCCACTGCCGGGTGGTTCCCATAGAAAAGCTCACACAGGTGAGATTCATGCTTTCTTGGAAGTGTTTTTAAACAATATATTTATTAAATTTGTTTTTTAACTTTTCCAAGAGAAACGGCTTTAAAAAGGATGAGGACTAAGTGGCAAATGTACGTGTGGTTAACCGCCTCACCTCCCGATAAAAAGCAGTAGGCGAGACGAACGAGGCTGAGCCCGATAGACAGCAGCTTGCAGAGAGCACATGAACCAGACAACAACATCATTTTATGGAATTAACTTTAATTAGCTGATGCAGATATGATCTGCTGTTGGTGACATTTGTCATTTATAAAAATCAGCGAAAGCAACGGCCAGCGGATGCTAAAAATGAGGAGCTATGTTTCCTACATTGCGCTTATCTAATAAATTAATAAAAAAAAAAAAACGGGGGGCAGATCTAAAAGCTTCATTAGCATCAGAGCTTAACAAATCAGTGTATTTGACCAACTGAGGAATTGTTCCAAAAATGCATCCGGCTATCGGAAACCAACCCTAAAGGTGGATAAATGAGTGTCAACACAAGACAATGACTAGCCAGTCTGATGGACTAGAATGGACTAGAATTAAGCATGTGGAGCTGGCCAAGAGAGGAAATATGCTCCAGCTTTGAATAAAGCTCTTATTGTTTTTTTACGACTACCGTCAGAGTGTGTGTGCCGCGACTGCAAGTGTGTGGAGGTGTGGGGGCTGGGCTGGGAGGTAAGGGGTTAACGCAAGACACGTACATTCACTGCATCGGATAGAGACACATACTGCAAGAGAATAAAGAAAATCTAATCTTTTATTGGTTTGATTTTATGCCGTAAAAAAAAAACCAAAAAAAAAACGCACGTCGCCACACATGAAACGCTCTCCAACACACACACAGCTGTTTGTCACAGTGGTGACCACACCCACAGAGCAAAGTCAATTCCCTGTTATTGTTCCAAGGGGCCGTCATCAACCTACACACACGAAATCAAAGCCAACCTGAATCAACACAAAAACACAACAGCTTGATTAACGCTCCCCGCATTGGGAGACAATGTGAGAATACCGTTTGGTGAAGTTGAACACAACCCGTATTGTTTGGGCCAACGTTTTGTCCGACAACTGAAAGGCCCCTTTGCACTTCAATGCTTACCATCGCTCCACTCCCACAAAAGAAAGAGAGAAAAAAAAAAAAAAGTCCTGTCCCAACATGAAAGCCATCACTGATTTGGCAAGCGGTCGAGCTTCTCCTCAGCAGTAAGTAATGTTAGCGTTAACGCCGCTCCTCATCAGTCATGAGGCGCTGGAGGAGTCGGCTCACGGTAGCTTCAGGCCAACGCTCCCACCCTCTCTCTCTCTCTCTCTTTTTTTTTGTGTCAATAACCCCACCCTGGCCTTGTCATACGCTCGCTTACTTGCAACAAAAAAAAATGCCAAAAAGGAAGGAAAGCTCAAGTGCATCCCAATAAAACACACCCACGCGTGCAAATGATTGGTTCGCACAAGACGAGGCAGAGTCGTGCACGGTCTTGTTCAAATACTTTTGAGTGCTGCGGAGTCAGTCAAACCATCCAGACAGAGTTTGGTCAGAGCAACTCATGCAGTCTGCGACGTCAGACTAATCAAAGACAACCCAAAAGGCAGATGCGAGTACACGTCATCAGCAGTTCATAGTCTGCGTCTGAGGGAAAGGCAACCACCGTCTCGCTGTCGCAGTGAAACACGCCGCCGCGCTGACCTTTGACCTGCGCATACGTCATGACAGTACAGAGTGCAGCGGCTACACAAACACAGGTGTAGCATACCACAGCTAACGCAAGTAAAGTTAAATATTTCTCTGTCAGTTGCGAGCTCACTTCACTGCGATCCCATTACATTTTCCTCTGCAACAGTAGAACAATAGATCAAATGCTAATGATTTTCCGGACAGAAGTGATGTTTGTGCAGCTAAAAATAAAAAAAAAAGGACCATTCTAATTTGGTTTGATGCTTGAATAGCAAGCAATCTTTTTTCTTAGTTAAGGTCGACATTAGGGACGCGCAATGCTGCTGGTGTCTCCATAACATATTTACATACACGACATTTTTAAGAAGCCATCATTACAGGGCTGTAACTGATCACTTTCATTATCGATTCATCTGGGTGTTGTATTTTATAAATGTCAGAAAATTAGAAATTAACCATGGCAGGTTCCCAGAGTCCCACGGTGTCATCTTCAAATAGCTAATTTAATTAAATCTATTTAAATCGACAGTTTAAAAAACCCCAAAAAGGATGCATTTAATAATGATATGAGACATTAGAAGAAAAGTTACAAATCCCTGGAGAAACTAGAAGCTACAAATGTTTGCTGTTTTTAATCCAATAGTATTAGAATTGTTATTTAAGTTGCAGCAGACTAATATTCTGTCAGCTAATTGATCAATACGCTAATTATTTTAGCATGCAGCATCGAGGTCGTTCCCTCGCCTTCTCAAGACGCCGGCAGTAACTTTCTGTCATAGATTAGTTCTCAACGGCAACGAACAGTGCAATAATATCTGCCACTGCATTAAGAATGATTGATTGTCAAACAAAGTTTAAAAAGAGTTAAATGCCTGCGGAGCGAGTGTGTTTTCCATCAAGCTGCGCAGACAGAGACCGAGGCAGGTCAAACTCTTCCGCGCGTTACTTTTTTTTGCTACCTTTTCCTAAAAAGAGCCCGTTTCCATTATCGTCTTGGGAGCAGAGCACGCAGCCCCACGGGGCCTCCCTATGCATGCTGGAGAGGGCCTGCTTTCCCTAAACGTTACACAGAGTTGCCATTAGCCGTTGCCCAGTAGGTGGGATTGAAAGCAGCGGCCGGTGAGGCTGCAGGAGATCAAAAGCGGGAGCCTGGGCAGGTCTGGCCCAAGTCTGATTTATTTTCCCAATAAATATGCGATGCATCTGTTGGGGAGTGGCATGTGAGACGGCCGCTGCCGCTCGCTCGCTTTCTTCTGCAGCCATCTGTCCTCTGGCCGGGCGGGAAGGCGGTGGAGGAGAGCCAGGGCCTGCTGTTTTTTACTGCGGCCGTTATGCAACAAGACTGCCTGTTCCCCATTAACCGACTCTCCCCGATTCTGGTACTGTACAGTCCCGACGCCCTGCACACATATGGATTCACTCAAACGGAGGCACTTGTTGTGTTTCATCCCAGGAGGGAGAGGGGGGGGGGGCTGTGTGTGCGCCTCAAACACACATTAAGTATGTTCATCAAAAGGACCTGTGGTGGTAAATCAGACATCAAATGTAGGATGAGCAGGGGTGTTTAATGGGATGATGTCATCCAAAGCCAATAACTGCAAGTGAAAATACAATAATGGAGGCAGGTGTATATGACGACCCCCGTGCAGCAAACTGTAAATCTAACCACATGCAGCTCATACTTTAAAATCATTTCTGCCCATTACAACATGCTGTCCATCTCTAATAGCGTCGACCTGGGAATACTGCGACACGACAGGCCCCTTAGTTACTGTTGCTATGCCTGTCAAGCTTTCCATTCTAGCACTTAATGATCACGGTGACCGATTTACCCTACCGAAGGTAGATAGTGATCTTTGGAACAATGGGACAGTGACTTCACACAAAAAAAAAGGTAAAAGACGAGCAGGCTTCTTATTTCTAGCCGGTAACCGTCAAACGCTTCACAGCCGAAGAGACGACCGTCACTGGCTTGTTTTCTTTTCTTCCGGCCAGCTGATTAACGCGAGTTGGTTGAAAACACCGCATGTCTGTAGCTGAGTTTTTAAATGCTTCCAGCTAACTCGCTTTAAAACAACGCATGCTACATACATGCTAGAACTACACGTCCCAGGCAAAGAAAAAAAAAAAAAGTCAGCATCCTCACCAACTGATGGTGCACGCAGAAGCCATTTTAAAATATGAAGCAAGCGCTGCAGAGCGAGTTAGGCCTACTTATACAAAATGTTACTCCTTATTACGTTAGCCTGGCACGCTAACATTTGCAGCTTTCAAATCCAGATCTAGATAAGTCAGCCATTACAGCAGTCAGTCGCTAAGCTACGTGCAGTCGCTGATCAGGGATGGGGTTTAGCAGACCAATAATTAGTTCACCTAAATCACTTCCTCACCGAAACCGAAGGTCAGTGCAACTGTAATGGTGGAAACAATCCTTCTACTACGACAAGTACGGCGGGTTGAAGTTGACTTGTGAAATCGATCCGTTTTGAGTAATAATGTTATCATCCTTCTGATTCGCTCATGTTTCGTGCCCTCCTGTCTTAAAAAAAAAAAAAAAAAACCCTCACAGCTTTTCCTGGATCTCATCAGGCAACTTGGGTGTGTGCAACGCTACTTTCGCCAGCAGCAAAACGCAATCAAAAGCATATGTAGTATTCAGTCATTTAAGTCACTCCAGATCAGCTTGTGTGACTCAGTAGTTTGATTTATAGCATTTGGACGCCTGTGTAACTGTACACAGCACGTCACAATGTCATCCTCCTCTGCACAGTGACACATGATGAAAGAGGAGAGGTTCTTCCCCAGATTACACAGTATAGACGTTTAGGAGAAACCGGCTCGTTTTCATTCCTTGTCATATTCATACTGTAACCGTAAAGTCCGTCATGCAATACAACATTTTGCATTTCCCCATCTGGTAATAAATGTGTAAATTACAGGTGTGTTGACACTGTAAGTAACAAACTCAGGAACAAACATGCTCACGAGAAATACTGCAAATCTTTTTTTTTGTGTGAAACATTCCAGTGAAAAAGAAAAAAAAAAAAAAAGGTATGTTTCAACATGCAGCAAAGTTTGCCCAAGAAAAATATTACCTCCTCATCTTCCGCAACTCATTTTCCTATTGAACAACTGGATATGGTGCCTTTTCTTCAACTGAATCCAAGCATGAATTGAAAAAGCAACAAATTACAGTCAACAGCAAATTCCTTCTTAATTTCCTCACAGAGTGTGTATTTGGAGCAAAAGCAGAACCGGTTTCAATTTTCTTCAGTTGTTTTTCAATTCTACTTCGGTTGAGCCGACCCCCAACACTTAGCCAAGCTCAGTCAAACATTCACACGACACCCAAACGACACAGTGTCTCCACCGAGAAGGACAGAAACGCTGAGCTGAGGAACTAAACACAGCCAGGCGCGACACTATTCAGGTCAGGGCGGTCGATACGACTGAATGCGAAAAGCACCAGCAGCAGCTGATCTTTCTGCTCTGACAAAGCCAAGTGTATGGACTGCTGTTTCAGGCAGCGTTGGCTGGACGGCGACGCAACCGGCCTTCCTATTCATAGCTTCAGGGCAGGAGATAAGGCAGGAGGGCGGATGTGAGAGGGGGGGAAAAATAAAGAAAACCTAGAAAATGTATAATTTCACAGATATTTTAAGGTGTGCCTGAAGTGGCCTGCGTGAAGCCCAGCCCCCCCCCCCAGGGCTCGTCTGTCACTCTCTCCGTTTGTGTTCTTTTTGAGTTCTGACTTGAGTTCTGTAGAATTCTGAGATTGAAAGTCATAATTCTGAGACACACCTTTTTCTACGGTTATGGCGGTTGGCACCCAGCTTGTGGAGCATTACTGCCACCTGTGGCCCGGAGTGCATACAAATTTTCGTGTTATTTCGCGGATTGCGTGAAAACCGCCAGACCGATCTGTGATAATCATTCACACCATTCCAGATCGGGCGGATAATTGTCATGTACTTTTTGCATACGTAGCAGCGATGGTGCACACACACACACACACATATATCTACACACATCCCAACAAGGTAACAGGACATACTCAGGACATTCTAATGATTTAGCCCACAGACACACTTCTTAATTCTGAAGGGTTTTTTTAAAATTTTGAGATCAAAGTCATAATTCGGAGACACTGCCATAACAGTAGGAAGTTGGCATCCCGCTTGAGGTGCATTACTGCCACCTCTGGTCGGAGTGTATACAACAGGTACACTTGTATCTCTTTTTCTGTGGATTGCGTGAAAACACAAAAGACAAAAAGTCGACACGGAAAAATAATAAAAATAAGTATGGGGAATAACAATAGTGTGCCTGTGCTAGCGCACTTCAGGCACACCAATTAGAACCGATTTGGACGCGAGCTTCTGAAAAATTTGACATGGAAATAGATTTGGAAACCACTTTCAATTTGGTATAATATACAGAAAGCAGAAAAGGCTGGTGGGTGCCACGGGGCAACGCTGGTCTGCTGATATAAGAAGCAGATGTGAAATATGCAGACATCAGAGGAAAAAACAGACTTAAATTGCTGATCTGCACAGATGTGAATCTGTGCTACCTTCATGTAGTCAGAATATAGAGACAGGTTTTTCACAAAAACAAGAGCGAGCCAATGAAGATCTGTCCTAATGAAGATGTTGTTAGTTGAGAGCTGCAACAAATTAGTCGAGTTGTCGGTTAATCAATCAGCAGATGATTAACAGTCATCATTTGACAGCTTCTCCAATGGGAAAAGTTGCTGTCTTACAATATAATTAAGTCAATATCTTTAGGTTTCGGTTTGTTGAAAAAAAAAAACCCCCACAACATTTGATGATGACACCTGGAACTATATAAAATTTCAGATGTTTTATAGACGATTAATCAAGTAATAAATAGAGAAAATAATGTGCAGATAAAATCGATGATTAAAAACAACAGTTAGCTGCGGTCCTGCTTTAGTTCTGCTTTTAAAGAGAACGAACGACAACTGCAACAACACATGTTAACGCGTTTCTGGCAACACACTCAGCACGCCACATATTCTTTAACAGAAGTGTCCAAAAGAATCCAAAACAAACATTAGGCTACACATACGCATTATATATTTACCCACCATAGAAACCTCCATGCACTTCCCAGGACAGGCAACCCCGTTTTTGAGTTTCAGTGGAAGAGCCAATCAATATCTCCAAGGTCCAATAGACAGCAGCTGGTGAAAGATTTAGTCCCAGCCTGAACCGAACGTGCTCTGTAGTCCCTCAGATGAGTGTGTGTGTGTGTGTGTCCCCGTGTGTTTCAAGTTCCTAAAATAATCCAGCTCTTATGGGTGAAACCCACCGGACGGAGTTAATCTGACAGACGGTGGGATCGACAGTGTGTGACAGAGCTGAAGAGGCTCACTCTGTTTACTACAGCAGCCTACTGGAAGACACACACACACACACAGAGAAAATCATCAACCCCGCCTCTTCTTCTCAATCGCACACCCACAAGCGCACACACATCCTGGCTGACTCATGTGAACTCCCACTGAAACTGATCTCTTTTTCTCCTGATAGTTTGCAAAGTTTCCCATCTGACGAACAGCTGCGTGATGTTTCGGCTGATCCAGATGATTTAGTACCTCATTTGAACCTTTGCCCCGGGGCGAAAGGCGGCTAAAATGAGGGCGTTCAGGTGGGTTTCTTACATAAAATAAAAAGGTGCTGACCAGGGGCAGAGTGGGAAGTAAATCTGCTCAAAAACCACAACCAGGCATTACCATGCACACATTCAGTGTACCTTCTGTTCAGTCCGGAACAAATCACATGAGGACTAATGGAAAATGACCCGATATTCCATTCTGAAATAAATGCCTTTGGTGTAGTGTAGTGGTGAAACAATTAGTCCATTAACTGATTGGTCAACTGATCAATCTGCAAAAAGTCCATCAGGCACGAGGCATTTTCTAAAAAGGGGATACCCACCAATTCTATATGTCAAAGTGAATTGACTTGTTATAATGCTCCTCAGCCTATGTCGCGTAATGTCCTCGAGGACCTTTTTTCACCCTGATGATGTCACAGTGACGTCTCTCACTTGGAAATAACCCGTAGGCTTGGAAACGTCACATTTATGACAGAAAGCCTGCGTTTACCATTTTAGGATTTGCTGCTCGTTTTACATGATAGTAAATTAAATAATTTTTGGTTTTGGACTGTTGGTCAGCTAAAACAAGGACTAAACAATTAATTGATTAATCAAGAAAATAAACTGCTGATTCACCAATAATTGTGGTAAGGCGTTGGGCTCTAATGAAGAGACGCTATCCAGCTGAAATGTAGGATCCGGTGTTTTTAAAGCCTGGGACCATCTGTGGCTCTGACCATTCCGTTTGTTTTTTTAAATCCAATAAAATCCACCAACTTTACACAAATGCAACGCTCCATACCTCCTACGTCTTTCAGCAAACCATTCTCTGCTTCCAGATTCTCAAACGTGAGGATCTGCTGCTTTTCTCTTTTCTCACTGGAAACTGAATAAAAAGGTTCAGACAAAACGAGACATCTGATGACACGACCTTAGGCTCTGCCAATAACCCATTAATCAAGAAAGAAAGAAAAAAAAATCACCACATATATCAATAATGAAAATAATCGTTAGCCCTAGTGTGGTGCGGTGTGTGGGGAGAGTCCAGTGTTGAGTCGGGTGTGTGGTGTAAGAGCAAGGATGATTTATAGCCTAATGTCCTGTTCCAGCCTGCTGTGCGGACCACAAAACACTCGGCACCACTGCTCTCTGTTCTTTTGTCATTCAGGTTAATCCGAGATGAACTGTGAAAACCCTTGGGGGAGGGGGGAGGGGGGGTCGTCGTCAAATGTTTGGAGTAAGATAAGGGGGCGGGTGATCCGGCGGTGGGAGTGAGTAAGTTTTAATGCCCAAACCCCACCTCTTCTTGTCCTGCGTCTTCAAAACAAGGCGACTTGTTGAATCCATGTCCGCCCCGCCACTCCCCCCCGCTGTCAGCCTTAATTAGGGGAGGCTATATTTAAAAGAGTGGACAGCAGCAATGCAATTACCCTGAAGGCTTAGACAGCACTGACACTGCCATTGTTGGAGGCCGAACACGAGAGACCTTCCCTTGATGCCCGACCTTGGCATTAAGCCCTCAAGGACCATGAGCTCTGAATTCGTTCAAGTCTTTAAGGGGAGCCGTTAAATAACGGGAGGGGGGACAAAGGGAAATGTGAGTGTGAAGATAAGGATGAGTGAGATGATGTGAGAACTGTAGGAGAAGAGAGACGATCACAGCCAAATATTTGACCCATGATGCTGCTGGAAGTTCCACGGTTTCGTGGCTGGCTGCAGTTTGGAGTGATTTAGAGAGCGAGCGCTTCCACTGCCATAATAACACGTTGGTGAATTGGAGATTTTTCAAAGCTTATTATCGCCTCCCTAACTAAGCTGTGCAGACTGCCCTCGTCGCAGCATTTCATTAAGCAGTGGTTGTTTACGTTCTCAAAACACTCGGCGCAAACCAACAATTAGTGGGGTTTACCATGAGAAGACTCTTCGCATGCGAGGGATTTAGGGGGGTTGTTTTCTCAATCCATCGCCTCACTGGGGGCCTTCTCTTAAATCTTTGAACCCAGGCTATATTGGTCGGCCAACACAAGGTCGTTTCCATTGACGCGTCAGTCAGGTACCCTCTTCCTGTTATTCCCCTGTCTGCTGCGACGCTGCTTCCTGACTGGGATGCACCTGGGGGGTTGAACTGGCGTCACTGGTATACCCTTTCTTACTGTTTTTACTTCCATGATGAGACATTGCATAGATGGACACACATAAGTGAGTGTCCGGCTTGCTGGATGCCACGGACCCTGATGGACAGGCGGCCCATTTTTTCCACACTTTTAATTGGTGTTGCATCATTACTTTGGGTCAGTATTTGATCTAGAGGCTCTGTGAGCAAAGTAAAATAAGTTCCATCCATCCATCCATCCATTTTCCACCGCTTATCCGGGGCCGGGTCGCGGAGGCAACAGGCTAAGCAGGGTTATCCACACGTCCCTTTCCCCTGCAACGCTTTCTAGCTCTTCCC